>CAOJBK010740090.1:0-12303 GCA_948294925.1 Codiaeum variegatum | reverse complement strand
AGTTATTCTTGATTTAGCAGCTAGCTTGGATCTTGAGCTTGAGTAGTTGGATGTGAAAAATGCTTTCTTCCATGGTGATTTAGAGGAGGAGATCTACATGGATCGGCCAAAGGGTTTTGAAATAAAAGGTAAAGAGCACATGGTTTGTAAGTTAAAGAAAAGCTTGTACAGATTGGAATAGGTGCCTAGGCAGTGGTACAAGAAATTTGATTCTTTTATGGTGAGTCATGGATATTACCAAAATAGATGCAGATCATTGTGTCTACTTCAAATTATTATATGATGGTAAGTTTGTTATCCTTTTGCTTTTTGTAGATGATATGTTAATAGTTGGACATTATTGATGAATTGAAAAAGGGCATGTTTAGTTCTTTTGATATGAAAGATCTAGGCCAGGCACAATAGATTTTGGGTATGCAGATTACTTGTGACAGAAAAGCTAAGAAATTGTGGCTATCTTAAGAAAACTATGTTGAGCGGGTTATAGACAGGTTTGGTATGAAGAATGCTAAGCTAGTTAGCACTCTATTGGCTAATCACTTCAAATTTAGCAAGAAAAGTTGTCCATCTACCAAGGAAGGAAAGGAAATAATGACATCTATTCCTTACTCCTCTGCAGTTGGGAGTCTTATGTATGTCATGGTTTATACTCAACCTGTTATTGCACATGCAGTTGATGATGTCAGTAGATTTCTTTCCAATCTTGAGAAAAAACATTGGGAAGCTGTTAAGTGGATTTTCAGATATTTGAGAGGTAGCTCGAAGATATGTTTGTGTTTTGGTGATTTGAAACCAATCATGGAGGGATATACAGATGCAAATAAGATAGGTGATCTTGATGGTAGGAAATTTACTTCACGGTATGTTTTCACTTTTGCTGGGAGAGATGTGTCATGGAAGTCTAAACTACAAAAGTGTGTTGTCTTATCTACAACTGAGGCAGAGTATGCTGCAACAATGGAAGTGGGCAAGAAATTACTTTGGCTAAAAAGATTTGTCCTTGAATTGAGATTGAAGCAAGATGAATATGTGGTGAATTGTGACAATCAAAGTGCTTTGGATTTAAAAAAGAATGCTACTTATCATTGTTGCACTAAACACATGGATGTGAGGTACCATTAGATTCCTGATGAGATAACAATCATGAGATTTTCTTAAAGAAAATTCACATTGATAAAAATGCAGCTGACATGTTGACTAAAGTGGTGACTCGAGACAAACATAATTTCTGTAGGATTGAGCTCCAGATAATTATCGAGGAGCGAACATTCTCCCCATAGGCTGGAGTGGGAGATTGTTGGGCTTATAAAATTGGGTCCAGCCTATTATTAAGAAGAAAAAGAGAAATTAAGAATTTGGCCCACTTATAATAGAAAAGAGAATTGGTTTTCCTCTTGCATAAAGGAAATTGTTTTTTTTTTTTCCTTTTCCAAAATATAAATTATTTTTTCTCTTTAATCAAATCTAAAAAGACAAAGGATTTAATTGAAAAGGAAATTTGTGTGGCCATTGGATTTCCTCTTTTAGTAATTAATTAGGAAAAGTGTTGTGAATAAATCCCTATAAATATGAGAGTATTTGTTTAAGGAGCAGCACAAGAATTTGAGAGAAAAATCCTCATAATTTCTCTTGATGAATTATTAGATAAGCTAGTGGATTTCTTCAAAATACTTTGAAAATTATTCTTTAGTGGTGATTCACAATTGTAATTGTGTGGTTTTAAACTAGAGATTAATTTGGGTATTTTAGAGCTATCGTTGTTTGGTGATAACATTAACAACTGATTGTACTATCTTTACTGATAGAGGATTTTTCAGAGTTCGTGCCGTGGTTTTTTCCTCTACACTGGAGGTTTTTCCAGATTAAATTTATGTGTCTTGTGTTTGATTATTTTATGTGTTTGATTATTTAATTTGCATGATTAAATTTGGACTTTTTCTGCAACAATTTTAATATGTAGTGAGATGTACACTTTTAATGCTACAAATGGTTGAAAAATTAAGTTATGGAGTCCCAATGACAACTAATCAATGTTTTTCAATCAAATTATAGTGGAAAAGCATTACATTCTCCTAAGAAAACATCACATGATATGCAATATAGATATGATGACATCACTTGCAGACACTTATTAAACTCAATATGTAGGAGGATGATACATTGATAAAAAATAATAAAAAGGAAAAAAAATGAAAAATATATTTTGACTAAAAACTATAGAAACTAAAGTGTTAAAAGTATCAGAAAATCACTAAAGTTTAGATCATTTTTCACAGAGGTCACTAACCGAAAAAATTTTCAGTTGAATCACTGAACTTTAAAAAAATTTTCAGAGGTGGTCAATTCATAACCTTTAGATAATAGTTTAGTACAGGTGTACATACATGTTAAAAAATTTGTTGACTCATCAAGACATGTAGATTACAAGTCATTCATTGCCCGTGGTCTACGAGTTAAGCCAAAATAGTTGAAATACCTTGATATGATGGTATGTCAGAGACGGGATCTCCAAGCATGCCCAAATTAAGAAAAGCACTTTTAAGCATAGACAACCATGTTAAGAAAAAAAGATATACCCTCTTCCTAACCAGCCAACTTGTGCCACGCCATTAACAAAAAGAGATTATCATCAATAGTGACCCCTTTCTCATGCTTAATCTAGATCGTCCGATATAAAAGGACTCCATGCCAACTTTGGAAGGTATCTTGAGTCTTCATCTTCCATCTTTTTCTCTAAGTTTTCTCCTAGAACCTTCATAGCTCTACTAGTTTGCAGGAGCCTTAGAGCCTCCATTAAAACTTAATTCACTGACTTAAACGTCAAAGGGTCTTTGTCAGGCATAAAACCTTGCCCTCTTAACTATTGTTTGTGCTTGCAAACCCAGAGAAGTTCATTCCTAACTCAGTTTTAGCAACTCTAAAAGTCCCACAAATTAGGGATTGAGTTAACACTCATCGATTAACATGTCATTTATGAGAATCATTTTTGTTATTTGTGGATCTTTGGTGTAGGCATAATCATCTTTTTCTAGTTTCTTGGATATCTTAGGCTAACCCATTGAAGATATAAAAGAAAACATTGAAAAAAAATCCAACTAAGACCATACCAAACCTTACTAATAACCCACCTAGCACCTCCAATAACCTAAACATAAATACCTCAATATCCTTACTTGATAATGCTTCACATATGCAGATTCTTTAAAGCTCGCTTAACCTGATTTCAACTTTTCCACCCATACAGTATGGTATCTCTTAACCAACTCCAGAAACATGCATTACACCTAAAGCCAACCTATCCTTAATTGCATAACTTTTAAACACCTTGCTTCAAGCTGTAAAGAGCCTAAAAAATCAATCGCCTATAAACTCTATCACACCTTTAAACCTAGAAAATGCCTCAAATAAAGCCACAAATAGGCATATTTACTTTGAAGGCCTAGAGGGGATATAAGGAGAGGGAGGGGATGGAGATAGGGAGATTAGGCATGTTAGTAGACTCGGGTCAGGAGGTTCGGGAGAGAGGAAAACAAGAGAAGAAGAGAAATAGAAAGAAGTTAGGGAAGAAGGGAAAGTGGGGGGAATAGGACTAGGGTGGAAAAGGAAAGGTCAAGGGGAAGAGAAAGTGAAAAAAGTAGAAAGGAGATGAGCGATAGGAGTAGGTTGGGGAAAAACCAGAACTCAAGGGCTCGGTAGGAGGTCTAAGAAAAAAATTATACACTCACGCTCAGACTGAGAACATAGGGAATTTTGCTACGGGTTGAATATAAAACACCATTTCTCCTTAGTGGCCCATCCTCAGAGCAACAAATAGGGAGAGGTCATGAATAGGACCATTTTATAAGGACTGAAAAGAAGGCTCGCAAGATAAAGAAACAATTGGGTAAAAGAACTCCTCCATTTCTTATGGTCATATCAAACACCACTAAAAGAGTCTACAGGGGAACACCATTCTATTTAGCATATGGGACAGAGGGAGTTATCCTAGTAGACATAGGATTACCAAGTGGAAAAATCAACTTTTATGATGAAGCAAGCAATAAAACCTTTATAAGAATTGATGTAAATCTTATATAGGAAATCAGAGACTGGATCTTAATGAGACAAACATCTTATAAGAAAAAAGTAATCTTATGCTTCAATAAGAAGGTCAAAGAAAGAGTGTTTGAATAAGGGGATATGGTCATGAGAAGTCTGAAGGCTACATGAAAAAGAGAAGGCATAGGCAAGTTAGCTCCTAATTGGGAAGCTCCTTTCAGGGTAGAAAAGGTCATAGGGCCAACCATATACAAACTTGTAACTATGGATGGTAAAGAAATTCTCGATACTTAGAATATTTAACACCTCAAAATGTATTACCAGTGAAGGATTTGAATGAAAAGGATAGAACTTCAGTCTATTTACAAATTTAATGTTCAAAATCTTTACTAAGGCAAGGTCCCTTCTTAAGGAGGAGGGCCAAATCCTTACTAAGGCAAAGTCTTTCCTCAAGAAGGAGAGGGAAATCCTTGCTAAAGAAAGGTCCCTCACTATAGAAGAGGGTCAAATCCTTGCCAAAATAAGATTTCCCTCTAAGGGGAGTTAAATCTTTGCTAAGGTAAGGTCCCTCCCCAAGAATAAATCCTAACCAACACAAGGTATCTCCCCATGGAGAAGAATTAAACCCTTACAAAGGCAAGCCTCCTCTTTAAGGAAGAAGGTCAAATCCTTGCCAAGGCAATGTCCCTCCCAAAGGAGGAGAGTAAATCCTTACAAAGGCAAGGTCTCTCTCTAAGGAGGGTAAAAAAAGCCTTTGACTAAGATAAGATCATTTCCTAAGGAGGAGGGTTAGAAAGGCCCTTGCCAAGGCAAAGCCCTTCCTTAAGGAGGAGGGTTTTGACTTTATTTAGATTCATAAGATATAAGTGTATGAAACACATACAGGAAAGAAAAAAAGGGAAGCAATAAAAATGCAAAGACAACAAATGAAAAGAATAATGAATTCCATTAGTAAAAGGGAAACTTTATAAGTATGAAAAGTAAAAAACAGAGAACCATGGGTTTGCTCTCATAAGTACTTTCTCGTATATTCGTAATTAAATGTAAGATAGAAAAAAGGAAGTATACATGCCCCTAATAGGTGCTCTAAGAGGTCCCCGTCATGGCAGATGTTCCCTCCCCAACCACCCACTTTTCTCAATTTCATCCTATCACTGGGCCTCACTCAAAGTATATCTATGAGGCACTAAAGGATCCCCTTTCTTTAAATAGAAGCTTGTTGGAATAGGGGCTAACTTATCCAAGTACTACTCTAGGCTAGGCTACTCCCTTGCACAGTAGTTTCCATCTCCTTTAAGTATTGGTCCACCAATGGGAAACATGGACGGGCAAAATTTAAGGCTTGATTGAAGCCAAGAGTAAATGACTAGCCCCTAGGTGATATCTATCTATGTTAACCATGGTGATGCAAGGAACATTTATATAAAGCTCAACCTATCAAATTAAAGAGCATCCGGCCTAGTTGTTTTATGCATCATGGTGGCCAAGGTCAGTAAGAGGTCTTAGAGAAGTTTTTTATTCAGCACCTAAGTGTGCTCTAACTTCCTCTCTAAGCCAAGGGATTTGTCATATTCATCATACAAGGACTCTTTTAGCTTCTTGTTCAATTGGGAAAGGATCTGCATCTTCTTTGTTATTTTTTTGGCTCCTCCTTAGCCTTACGTGCCTCCTCTTTAGTAGTTTTTACCATGGAAATAGATGCAGAAGCCTCCTTCTTAACCTGAGAAGCTTCGGCCTAAGCACTTTTGGCTCTTAGCATAGAAAGATTATGAGAGTGAGATTATATCCCAATAAGGATCAGGCCATTAAGGAACTGAGAACAGATGGAGGTTCCTCCTTTCAAGCCCTCCAAAAATTACAAATGTCATGAGTGAAATGAAAATAACAAGTTGATAAGAAGATCATAATAGAATAATCTAAACGAATGAAGCAGCATAGAAAACTTAGTTCAAAGGTTGACCCCAACTCAGTTTGAAAAGAAGGGACTAAAGTGATCAAGCCTCTAAGAGAAAGGAAGGAATTTGTGGAAGGAGGAGTAAGAAGTGAAGGTGGAACAAAAGAACAAATTTGACAGGCTCGAAGAAGAATTCCCCTATTAACTAGCCCAAACGTCTAAGGTTCAAAGATGCCAATAATCATAATTATTTGCGGGTTTGCTACCTCCGAGACCTCAAAAGACTCCTTAGCAATTGGAAGGCCTTTACTAGTGATCTCACCTTCCAGCAGGGCCTATTGCTCCATTCCTTACCTCACTCTTAGGGAGTCTAATGGATTGAGCCAAATTAAGGACTTTTCTCCAAAAAGAAGAACTTGGATTGAGAAAGAAAAAATACATCCAAACTATCCCCAAGAAAAACCATAATATATAAATAGAATGATATTACAACCTTTGTTTGGAATGAAGCTATAACACTATGGGAAATAAGCCAATCAGGCTTACACGAAGTAAAGCATTCATCAAAAGGGTAAGTCCTTTAAAGAGCATCAAACTCCTCAGTGGAATGAACAAAATGAAGCTTAAGAGAGGTAAAAAGAAAATAAAATGACAAAAATGAATCAATTGATAAGTCAAATTGGGATGAAATCATGTGATTCTCACTGCAAATTTATAATTTTCATTATGAATAAAAAGAATGATTGTATAAACTATAAAATTTACAAGTTCCAAATACATAAAGAGATATAGAAAATGTCCATACAGAAGGACTATTCATAGCCTTTGAAAGGTTTCCATCCTTACTGCCTCCTTCAAAGCTAGACGAAGTATGGATCTTATCTTTTTTAGAATAGAGAGGCTTGAGTGGTCAAGGAGAAAAGGTAGCCAAGTATTCCTCTAGTTGGGGTTCTGAGTCCTTACAGTTTTGAACAAGCTTAAAGTATTCTCTGACTTTAGGAAAATTAAGTGAAATATCAACCAGAGTCTTATTATACCTCTTGATAAGAAGAAGGATCTCCCTATTCATCCTCTGTTTGTAGAACTAAGAAAAAAAAAGGAGTTCATCATGTCATCTTCCAAGAGCTTTATAAGGTTTTTAGCACTTTAATTTGCTAACTTGAAGGCTTTATTGGAAATCTTTGAGTCCCAATTTAGTGATTTCCAATAAAGGCTTTATTGGAGCAAGAGAGCTTTTCATTTGGCTTCACAACTTCAAATGATTAGCCTAATGGATAAAACAACTCAAAGTTTTTGGCTTTGAGTTGTTTACTTCTCCTTCTCTTCTAGATGCTTCTGTAAGGCCTTAATTTCCACTTCCAACCCAACAAGAGCTTGATCCTTCACAATAAGGCTTCAATAAAGACTTTTATTTTCATTTTTTTTTGAGAAAAAATTCTATGGGGGTCTTCATTTATCACTTTGAAGGGTGTTGAAGGAGGTAAAGTAAAACTTATCCTTCTTGAAGTCCCTCGACAAATTCAAAGGAATTGTTAAAAAGAAATAAGTGTGAAGAAAACTAAAAGAATGAAGGGTTTCAACAAGTTACCTCTATATCAAACAGAAGTCACTAAGGGACCTCGGTGGCGAGATCTGTCACTAAGAAGGTGTCTAAAAATCGATTAATAAAACTCTGAAAAGGAAGAATGTTGTCTAATTACTTAGGCTGCTCCATGGTCTGAGGCCTCTTACTCAAAGGTTTAGCATCTTCAAGCCCCAAGATGTCCTTAATTTTCCTTTAAACTTTATCCTGAGGAACATCCATGTCAAATAAGCCCTTTAAGCCACCAAATCAATAATGTAATCTGCTTCATAATTGGTAGCAAAATCCCTAAAATCTTTCCCCTCAATCTTTGATATAGGAAGAGGGCCAATCAAGTCTATATGACTGCTACTTCTATTAGCTTTATGTTCTTGATCAATGTTAAAATGATTGTTAAATGGGGTAAGAGGTTAATGATCCATTTGATGTGTAGAATTTGTCACATGGTCATAGGCTTTTGTTACTTTGGGTACTCACTCTTCAAAGCCTTCATTTCCTTAAGCCTTAAGGATCCTTGATAAAGAAGTTACACTCTTTCTAGAGTCAGCCCTTCCAACTTCACTAATAGCCTAGGAAAGAGAATAAGTTGGCCATGTAAAAAAGCTATGAAATGAAAAATTATATGTCATGAACAAGGACCGAAGAAAGGCAATGAAACACAACATGTAAGGAAATGTATTTGCAATGTGGGGAGGAGGTATCCTTTAGTTATTTATCTCGCTCTGAAACTATAATAAATATAAAATTCAAGTCAGGAAGCATGTCTCACTAAAGGATAAGAGGAAGAAAAGTGTAAAGCTATCATAACCATTCCAACCCTTTTCAAAGGTCTCTTATAGCGAGGCACTGACATCCTACTAGATTTCTTTACTCAAAGCTTGGTCTTTGTTCCTTCCTCAAGGCACATGATTTGAATGAGGATGACCTATTTTTAAGGGACAATCAAACTAATAGACTATCCATGGAAACCTTCTTCTAGAACACTGAGAGGTAGAGGAAGAGAAGGGGTGGGGGTGAAGGAAAAGAAGAAGAGGAAATTGAGAAAAAATCTTACATATTGATAGTCCTACCCCACCCTCAAAAGTGGTGTTAACCCTAGTAGTTGAAAGGGGAACAAATGGAATTTTTAATGGTTTGAGGATCCTCTATGAAGCCTTATGAATGGAACTAAATCCTCTATGGAGGCTCTCTAGAGTATGCTCCTAGTTCAACTGAAAAATCTTCATCAACCATATTTCATCACTAACTTCTGCAACCTTATTAAAAATTCTCAAGAGGTGTGAATTGAACACAACTTGTGATCTACTGAGCTCTTTGATCTTACCAATCACCATTCAATTAATAGGTTTGAATTATCTCACTTCAATAATAACCTTATCAAACCTTTCATGGAGGACGTTGAAAGTGAATCTTTGGCTTCTCTCAAATCCAAACCTCTTAGGCTTAACTTTCCATAAGGTTGCCGAGGGCTCAAGACCCCTCTCAAATTTCATTTTCAAGAAATAAATGGGTGCTTCATCCATACCTTTCCAATCTAAGTCATCCTCTTCAAGAATGTTCTAGCAATGAATGGTTGGGTGTTGGACCTTTGCTTTGGCACTTCAAACTTCAAAAGTTCTAGTAGGGAAAGGAGCCCTAAAGATATAATAGAAATACTAACTATATATGGGGAAACATCTTAATGCAAAACATGGTAAGTTATCAAAATTTGATACTCCCCCACTATCTATAAGTGAAGAAACCCAGTCTTGAAATACAGAATAGAAATGATGGTTGTTTTGTTAACTTAAAAATCCTTTAAGTTCTTAGGGAGGAAAGCAAGGATCTTACGATTAAAATCCTTCTCTATTATTGCCTCTAAGGAAATAAATAAAAAAGTAAGAGGATACATAAATAAAAAATTTGAAGAAATAGAAAATAAAGAATCATATGAAGCTTACCTAAACAGTAACTAATAATGCTAGCAATGGCAAGAGGACCATCAACATCTTTAAAAAGTTACAAGTCAAGACCATGTATTGGTTAAATAACCTCTTGGATGACGTAAGAGCCTTCAAGTCTTACCTTAATAATCACTTATCTCTTTAGGATAATTTAACTGCTTTGGTGGATCTAGAAAAGTGATGTCAAAGCTAAGTCCACCCAAGGGATTCTGCTCATGGCCAATGTATGTCACAAAAAAGAAACTACTTTCCAATTCTCTACCTTGTTGGCCTTAGCCATGGAAAGAGTTTGGTCCACTTTCTTTAAAGTCATATACACCTCTAGTTCACTGAGGTTGAGAGAAAATTTGAAGAAGACATGGAACGTCTTCGAGGTTGGATAAAAAAAGCTAATGGCATGAAAAAATAACTCAAAGTAGTGAATATCCAAGTAGATTGGGAGATAACATCACTTGATTCAGTTTGTGTTAATTCAAAATTTTGTAGAAAAATGGAGAAATACGGAGAAGGAGACCCCCAGGTAAGATGATCATAAGGCTAAATTAAGTGATTCTTATCTTTTTATAAGGCCTTTTTTAGATTCTCATGATAAAACTATTAATCCAGGCAAGGGCACGCAACAATAATCTACGAAAAAATTCTATCAAGCATCCAAATTATAATACTCTAAATGGCCTTCCCTCTAAAAGGGAATCAAACTCTTCTGTAGGTACTCATCATCAGTTAACTAAAGACGAGTGGGTATTTGAATTTAGGTAGCATGATGTTAAAAGAAGAATCTGAATAAATCAAAAAGAAGAAAGGGGAAGGAATCGAAAATAAGCAGGATAAGCTTGAAAGAGAAAGAAAGTTGAGAGGGAAAATAAAAAGAGACAAAATGAACTACAAAGGTTTATATAGGCTACTAGAGACTTAACAAGATTGAAACGTGGATGTTGATGGGTGCAAACCTATCATAATGATATCCCTCAAAAAATCAATAAGTTTCAATTATGCCACTATAGATGGCATCTCAAACATTGTGAAGTAGCAGACAACTATAACCCGAAAAGGGGAAAGGTAATGAAAATTTTGTAAACATGCATCTTTTTTAAAAATCATTCTTGGAGGAAATTAAAGATCATAACTAGGCTACAAACATAATTGTGAGTGTCATATAAGCCTTCGATAAAGTAAACTTAAAGTAAACAAATAAGTATCCAGAGTAAAGTACCTAAAAGAGCTTACATTGGTATATCTCTCCCTTTACTACTATCAATAAGAATCGAGGAAGTCCCATAAACCTAAAGCATGACTACAAACTTGGGAAATATCTTTTCAACATGAATGAAAAAGGAAAAATGATAAAAATCTATAACTTGGGAATAAACTAAAAGGTAACTTTTTGATAAGCTTCCTTTTAAGGCAAGTTGAAGATTGTTACCATGTCAACATAGTGGCAAGCCTAAGACACGCCTTTGCCTAAGAAAAATACTAATAGAAAAGACAGAAAATGGTAAGGAGAGATTCAAGAAAATGATATCACACCAAAGAAATGATCCTAAGCTACATCGAAGAGTGTCCAGAGATTGAAAAAATATAAAGAACTAGACAAGCACCTTAACAAAAAGAAAAAAAATTATTTTCAAAACCCTTATGAAGAAGCTCAATAAATTTTGTTTCAACTTAAAAGCTTTGGCTAAGGGACCTTTTCCTTTAACCAACATAAGGGACCTCTGATATGGGTAAAAAAAGAACACCTTTTATATGAGCTAAGGAAATAAGTCCAGAGGTTATATCTACTTGAAGTCTAGACTCGGAGATATGAAACATGAAGAACAAAGACCTAAGAGGACCTACTGAAGCTTATTTAAAGACACAAAGCCTCCGGGTTAGGATATCTAAGAGGACCACCCTCGGAGATATATAATAAAATTAATTTGAACATCATAATTTAAAGAGCAAGTATGAATAAATTCAAAATAAAATATAGTACTATAAAATATTCAAATATGTTAAACATCTCTAACTATTCCTAAGCTGAATCATTAGTATGTTGGGTGACATCATCGGGATTAGTATGGACTGCTCGATTCATAGAGGTTGTGGCATCAGAAGAGGGTGCTGGCTCGGAGGACACTACAGGGGCCGTGGCAGAGGGTAATGGATCAGCGGCAGCAGTAGGGTCTGCTGGAGGAGCATGCTGCATATGACGTTGTTGTCGCCACTCCTGAAGTCCTGCAATTACATCGCCTCATTTCTGGTTAATAAGATCTAAGACTTGTAAGAGAAGATTCTCAACCTGAACTACTTGCACCTTTAGTCTGGCTGGCTTGGTTGGGCTGACTGTGCTGGCTGATGAACTGATGTGCTAGCAGAGCCCCCTTGTGAGGAGTCGACTGACTAAAGTACTGTGATCCACTAATGCCTAGCCCATAAATCATCATCATTTCTAGGGTAACATGAAGCGTTTCCATATACACCTGACGATGTATATCAACAGGTATTTCCTCCAAATTCAGCGACCTCAGCTCTGTAGGCGTGTTATTCTTGTCTGTGACAGACTTAACAGAACTTGGCAACTGTGACAGAAGCTCCTGTAAGTGCTTCAACAGTTTCTTCTGGAGTTAAACATTATTATTTAATAATTTTTAGAAAAAAAAGATTATAAAATTATTAATGAATATAATATAATATAAAAAATTATACCCCAAATTCTTTTGACCGATGGTCCACCCATTCTTCACTACTGCCTTTCTTCATATATGTCTTCACATATACAGAAACATCACCCACTTTATCTATTATGGTACTATGTGACATAGCCTATAGGAAAATTAGTTTTAATAATTATAATAATATATAAG
>CAOJBK010740048.1:0-15517 GCA_948294925.1 Codiaeum variegatum | reverse complement strand
TTGCTCTACCAAATCCCATAAGTCTTGGGACAGAAATAATGTTTTCATCTTCATGCTCCAGATTTCATACCCATTGACCTGGAAGTGTGGTAATGTCGGCAATGAAGGATTAATACCACCATTGTTAGTGGCCATCTACTTTGTAATGGAGTTCAAAGTAGGGATCAACAAGTGAAAAACAAGGAACCTGGCTCTGATACCAGATGATAAAAAATAGCAAATACAAAAACTAAAACTCAAAGAGACAATTTAGTAAACAGTTGGAAGACCAAAAAAATTTGTAGAGAAATTGAGTTATTTTTATTGATGGAAAGTTTTTCTTATATAGGTAAGATTTACACCAGACTCAACTAAAATAAAGGGAAAATAACAAATCAACAAGATTACAGCAACTAAGCAACAAAAGAGGAACTAGAAATTAGGAACAGAAAATTGATTAAGACTCTTTCAACACGAGCTTATTATTTGACTAGAAAGCTAAGTAAATGACTTACTAATTACTGCATTAGTGCCTAACATGTGGCTCTTAAATTCATCCAGTTTTTCATTTTTCCAAGATCAAACCTTATCAAGGAACATTGGATCACCAACCAGCCACAAAACTAATTTTTACACAAGGCAATAATAACTCAGCGATATGTCCTGGAAAACTCTTAAGTTTGTTGTACTAGTGCTGGTGCAATGGATAGACCACTCTCTAGAAGAGGCTACCTGGGAAGATTTTCAGTCCCTTAAAACGATTTATCTAATGCTTGACCTTGGGGACAAGGTCACTTTCAAAGAGGGAGGCGATGATGCAAAACGTCTTACCTTATTGAATTAGTGGAGGTCTAGGAACAAATTCAAGCCAATATACTTAATTAACCAGCTGTAGACAAAGGTCCGCAAGTTATTAAGAAAAATGAAGAAACACCTAGATAGCACATTAATGACAACTCGGATGAGGTGATTTTAACAGAAAATAGAAGAGGGAGTCGTGTGCATAAAACACCTATTTGGTCTCATGACCAATCTTCTTTTGATGCAATTGCCTTTGTGTTATGAGTAGTAGAAATATCTATATGAGCTTGTATTTCATATTTGGAATGATATGGAAAAATTACATGGCTCTTATTCCTTCTATTTCCATCTTTTCTCTCTCCGTTTCTTTGTTTCCTCTTAAATTTCTGGTTCTTGACAAGAGCAATCCCTAGCTCAAATAAGGACAATTGTATCAGTTATCTTATTGAAATCATCAAAGATTATCAAAAGTTCATAGCGATTAATCTCAACATATGTTTCAAGAACTCATATACAAGCATAAAATCTATAGATTATACTCCTGAATCATATTGTATTGCTGGAATCTGACCAAGGGGTGGTAACTGATGGCGATTTGATGAACAAAAGAACATTGGCCACACATAATGAGACATAGTATTGAGATAGATTTTACTCTAATTCTGTATTAAGAATTTAAATGAAATCATATTGTTATTGAAGGGCTTAACATATTAGAAAACCTTTTATATTGTTATTTATTTTCAGTATGGAAATTTGGTGTAATTTGATTTAGATTACTTCTTTTATCCTAAAATTTTAGTCCTGTTTGAATTTCAAAGATCAAAGTTAAATATTTTTATCACTAAATTAAATAATATTATGATAAGTATATGATCATAAGATTTATTTTAAAAAATATTTTTGCAAAACTATATTTTTATAATTTTTTTTATTCATGTAACAATAAAAAAGTAATAGTCTAAATATTATTTAAAAATTATAAAAAGTCAAATATTACTAAACTTTCAGAATGAAGTTTATACTACTTATTTACTAAGTTATTATATATATATATATATATATATATATATATTTATTTATTTATTTATTTATTAAGAGAATAAGACACAAATTTCACAAATAATAAGTTATAACACGGAAACTTGATGCTACTTACTAGTAAGTTAAATCCAATCTTGAATTCAGGTCTCAACAAAGGGAAAAAAATTAACTCGAATTGTTATTGAAAATTGATAGAATTTGACATAATTAAAGTGGTTTGATTCAAAATTACAAGTTAAAAAAGCAAATTAAATCAAAAGTTAATTTGTTCTTGATTGGACATTTAAAAAAAATTAGGAGATAAATTGAACATCTATCCTTAATTTTATCAAATAATTTAGTTTTTCATTATTTAATTTTGTGTCTTCTCAATAGTTGCTTCTTTTTTTTTTTTCAATTGTTCAAAAGAGGTATTATATACATAGTAAAAAATAATTAGAAATTGTCTCTAATGAACTATGTTGTTAAAGCAACTTGAGAATTTAAGTCTAAGAAATTGATTAAATAAATATAATTTTTTTAATTTATAATTTCAATTAATAATTTTGTGTAAATACTTACTAAATTCTTTTAGTCATTTTATAAAAATTTAACGGAGAATACGCAAAATTAGAGACTTAGTGAATGTTTAATTTGAAAGAATTCAAATAATAGAATTTAAACAACCGATAGATTGTGTTAAATTTCATCGTTTAGTTTCTTTTTTTAGAATGCATAATTCATGAATTTTAAATAATCCATGAATTTCACAATACCACATAGAAAGTGAAAATATAGCATTATCTCATTTTTTTCTTATATAGTTTTATTTTATTTACGAATATGTCATAAAAATCTATGAATTTTTATTTTTATATCAAACGAGATATTTTAACATTCCATGCATTTTACATTATCAAGATTTTACATTTTCATAGTTATATATATTTTTAAAATTTCACATTCACTCAATCCAAACGATCCTTTAATGACTAAATTGTTTGATAAAATTAAAATAAAAAGATTAAACAGTAAATGTGACAAAATATAAGAATTATACTATTAATTATACCAAAATTTACAGACTAAATAGTAATTTTATTTTTTTTTTGCCTAAATGATTAAATAGTAATTTATCCAAATAAAGAAAAGTGATCCAAAGGTTGTAATATTTGGGAAGTAAAATGTACAGGAGTGAGAAGTGAAGTGATGATGACAAGAGGAAAGCGAAGAAGATAAACCTTCAAGTAAAATATGAAAGATACACAATAAAAGGAACTTTAGCACAGAGATGAAAGCTTTTTTATGATTGTGCTTTGCTTTGCAGACTAAAAAGATGAAGAATCTGTTGTAGGTTTCTGGAATTTTAATCGAACAAACACTAGTCATTACAGAGTTCCCACCTTTAATAAATGCACACCCCATCATTACCTCTTTCTCTCATTTGTCATATCTTTACTGCAATTTTATACAAAAAGCTCATTTAAATTTAACATATAATCCACCAAATAGGATCTTAATCCATTAGATTACTTGCTGTTTTTTATTTTGGTAAATTCGATTTAAATTCAAGAATTCAAAAATTAAATTTAAGCCCAAATTTGGTTGATGTAGAGACTGCTGTCTTTCATTAGTTATTACCACCAATATATTTATTTATATATATATAAATACAGAAAAAGATCATTTCACCCAAAAATTTAAAAATATATATATATAGAAAACAAAAGGGTAGTGAACATGCAAAAAAAGGTAATAATAACAAGATAAAAAACAAAAGTGAAGAGACACTAAAATAGAGTGGTGGGTGTCAGTTTTACCCAGAACCAGCTCAGCATATCACATTAGTACGATCCGCACTAGGGTTTGGTAAGGTTGAAATAGAGTTGACCTAACTCACTGAGTTAGCGAGTTTTCAACTCAGCAGTCACTACTGGTTTGTTAGCCAGCCGCCATGCTGACGTCGCAATGAGTGGCCGTGTGTGCCAACCCAGCATCAGACACCCACTACTCTCTTCCACTTTATACCCATCTCCGCCGGAAAATAAGGCAAGTAACATGCTCGCTTGTTTGAAAGCGTTTGACCCGAGATGAACCGGTACAAACCCAGCTGAACCGAAACGAGTTCTCCACTGAGTTAATGTCTCGTGTCTTTCAACTCGGTCTGCTCCTTCACATGCTACAACATTGCAAATCTGTTTACCTAAATAAACCTCCGACATCACCTTATCTTCAGTACTCACCGATCCTTCCAACGAGTCAAACAGAGTCGAGTAATAATGCAGCGACTCAGTAAACCGGTCTAAAAAGACCGTACTATTATGGTTGGCTTCCTGCTCAACGACAGTAACAATCTCGGGTTTCATCTGTCTCACTACTGAAAGAACTTTGTCAATGGCACCAGGTCTCGCTAACAACTTGTGTAACTCGAAAACTGAGTTGACTGCTACCGATTCGAACTCGGAAGGTCTGAGTTCGAGCATAGATGCATCAAGATCAGCTAAACTATTAGCTACAAAACCCCTATATTCAAACTCAACATGAATAGTCTCTGCTAACTGAGCCAATTTAAGACCGACTTCTTGAAGATAATCGGTATTATCATGAGACGGCGGTCCAATTCCGGTCAACCGAAAAGCCGGCGGGCCACCAGGTCTAAGAGCGAGAGCTTGCAGCAAAGCAGGCCATTGCATCCCTTGATTCATAGAGAAATCGATTACATGAACTCGTTTCTTCCCATCAAAAGCTTCGAGGATTGCTTGATTTGCAGTGAAATGTGCGAATTTGAGATAGGGACAAGTTTCATAGAAGTGCATCTGAAGAATATCAGAGAGAGAATGATCTAAAGAAGTTTGAGGATAGAGTCCATAGATTCTACGAGCTAAAGCCTCTGCAAAATAGGTAGCCACTTTACCCATCGCGCCGGCTTGAGAAACGGCTAAGAATCCAATTTGCTTGACAAGAGCTTCAGCCAGAGTTAAATTATTATCTTGAACGGCCTCAGCACAAGCCATTAGAAGATGAACGAGTCGGATTCCGTTTTCTTGTGAGTCAACTAGTACAACAGGACGAGTTGACTCAGATGAAACAGTAAAAGAACTAGATGAGGACGACGTTGCCGCCGTCGGATTCGGTGGAGGACATGTCGGTTTCAAGCGTTTGGGATCTCGAGAAGAAGAGGAAGAAGAATCGATTTGGTGAGAGGGAGCAAAAACGGCTTTACCAGGAATAGCTTTGAGATCGTAATCAGAAGAAGAAGATTCTTCAAAAACAACTGGTGGAGTGGATTTGTTGCTTGGATGAGCGAAATCAATAAAAGTAATGGTAGAAGATTCAGGAGGAGGAGGGGCAAAAAAGGAATCATCTAAAGGAGGATTGAACTCAGAAAGTATACTACCAAGCCAAGTAGATAGATCAGAAGGATTATAATGAACAGTTTCAGAAGCAAGATGAGAAAGTCCATCTTCTTGTACATGACAAATAACTTGTTCAAGTTGTTCAAGCTTTTGAGCTACTTCTGCCATGTCTGATGATTTTACTTTGTAACCTAAAACAGCCAGAAGTTCATCCATTCCAGCGTCGTCTTCCCACATCTTAGCTTTATTACAACTACTGTTGCTGTTATTAGTATCATTAGCCGCCATAGAAGAAGTGCCGCCGGAGATTGGGTGTAACCGAGGAGGGAGATTAGGGCGTCCCCTTTTCATGATTGTTTGTTTTGGGTACTCAAAGTGTGGTGTAAATGGTTGAGAACGTGAGGCAATAAGTGAAGAATCTGGTCATTTGGGGATTGGGGGAGGTCCTTTGCTTTTGTTTTTCACCAATACTTTGCTCTTCGTACTGCACACACAAAAAATCATTTTAAACTTAACATTTTTTTTTTCTAAAAGAGCAAAAAAAAAAAACACGCTCTCCAATGAACCATCTGGCTAACAACTACTACTCCTACAGCTCAATCAAAGATAAGATGAACAAAAAAAAACTTTTTTTTTCGCCAAATGAATAAAAATAAATTTGTGAATATAATTCAAAAAAAAATCAATATAGTAGAAAAGTAGAAATTAATAGTAAAAATTTCAAAGATTTTTTTTTTTTGCAGACTTTTTTATTAAAAATAAATGTACTAAAAATTGAGGTAAGTTATTGGAAAAAAAATAGTTATTAACAAGTTCAACTCCTTGCAATTGAGTAAATATATTTAAAAATAGTAGAGTAGGGGGGAAGGGGAGTGAGCAGGGATTAGAGCATGCAGGGTTTATAGAAGACTTCATTTAATTGGAACGCTATTTATGGAAATAGTAGTTCAGGGATTTAATTGATTTTAGGGCTGGAATTAGTTCATATAGTTTATAGTTACTAGGTTCACTGCCATGTTACAAGAATGGCAATGATACTACTGATCCAGCTTTCATTAACACTGCCATCCATTCATTGTCTTTTTTTTAAATATAGATACTAGAAAGGTTATGGAGTGCACGAAAACATTTTAACTAGACTAATATCTGTTTAGCATCCATCTTCATTTACCTCTCTAATATTAGCAACATCATTACTCAAAGGAACATAAATGCAAGAAGGGAACAAAATCCTCCACTCTTGCAAATCAGACATAGAATTAGTGACTTTAACAAAGCTATGAGCAACACCATTCTCTGATTGTCAAATAAAACTTATCTCAATACTAGTAAGATTATTGAAAATTCTCTTACAATCATCCACAATACAACCAAAAAAAAGAAAAGTCAAAACATGAGTTCTTAAGAGCATGAGTTAAAAGAAAAGCATCATACTCCATCAACACTTTGGGGTAACCTTTTGATTTAATCCAAGAAAGCACTTCTCGGAAACTGAGTGCCTTTGCTACTTTAGGATCAGAAATACCATGATAAAAACAGCTTCTTGCAGCCACGAACTCTCCATTATGATCCCTAACAATACACGCCACACTGCAGACAGTATGCAAGGGGGAAATAGTTTTGTCTATATTACATTCAGAGTACCAGCTGAGGGCAGATGCCATTTTTCTTGAGGACTAGACCTGTTGCTGCTTGTTGGACTGTCAGAATAACGGGCTATGCTCCATTGATTGAAGAAGCTGGTGACTGAATGGAAGGTCTATTCAGGAGTTAGAACTTTGTTAGCCCAAACGACGTCATTGTGATGCTTCCAAATCCCCCCACGCAACCATACCAGCTGAGAGGACCACATGAGGGGCACTGTTTTCCAGTAGATTAACGAACCATGAATTAAAAATAAACTAACCTACAGAAATACAAGCCACATAATAGCACTAGACAACAAAATAGTAAGTAAATAAAACATGGGAAACATGTTCGTTTTCCACTCCACAAATAAGACACAACACATTCACATCTACTCTCTTTTGAAACAGGTAGTAATTTGTGGGTAGACAATTCTGAAGCGCACTCCACAAAAAGTTTAACACCTTAGAAGGAAGGTTTAATTTTCAGAATTTTCCCAGATATTAACCTGGATAGCAGCATTGATAACAAGAGTTGATCTATTCTTCACAAGACAGTGATGACCTGACTTCATAGTTTATGAGCCCTTTGGTTCATACATCCACATCCAAACATCATCTCGTTTATGAAGGCTCAAAGGAATTGAGAAAATCAATTATTGGTCCCTATGGTTGAACATTAATGATACTTTCTCCCTGTCCCATGTTCCAGTAGCCTCATCAATTAAGGAGTGAACATGTGAGTTTAATACACCTAATGGACTTGGAGTTGTGATATAAGAGTTTGATTCATTAAGCAGCCATTGATGCCTCCATATATCAGTAGTCATTCCATCATCAATCCTTCTAATACAATGGCTTTTAACAAGGTCTCGAGCTATTAGAATACTCCATATGTAGCTCTAATTTTACCCAAGCTTTGCTGTCAAAAAATAATCATTAGCAAAATATTTAGCTTTAAATAATTTTCTAGCAAAAGTGTTATCATTAGCAAACAATTTCCACCATTGTCTAGCTAACATAGAGATGTTAAAATCTCTAAATCTTTTAAAACCCATAACCTTAAGAGCTTTAGGCATGCACATCCGTTCAAAACTCAACCACTTGATCCCTTTACTATTATTATTTAATTGCTGCCACCAAAATGCATTAATCATCCATTTTAAATCCATACAAACCTAATTTGGAATTTGAAATAAGCTCATCAAATAATTTAGAATAGCCTGTATGATTTTTTTTAATCAGAATCTCCTTCCCTACTCTAGTTAACATCTTTTTCTTCCACCCATTTATTCTGCACCAAAACTTATCTTTAATGAACTAAAAAAACTTCCTTTTTGTTGCAGCCAACATAAGTTGGCATACCAAGGTATGGGCTAAGCTGATCCGTAATGGTCATATTTAACAAGTGCACCACAATATCCCTATCATGAGTGGGCGTGTTAGAACTAAAATATATGGATGATTTCTGGTAGTTCAAAACCTAACTTGAACCTGTTGCATACATGTTAAGGAACTCCTAAACACTTTTCACCTCTAAAGAAGAGATAACAATCTTCTGTAAAAAAAAACAGGTGTGTGACAGAAGGGGCACCACGAGATATCTGACAACCATGCCATATACCTCTCAATTCATACTTTTTAGTTATGCTCGAAAGTCCCTCATAACAAATTAAAAACAAGTAAGTGGAGAGCAGACATCCTTGGCGAAGTCCCCTACTAGGATTAATTGGTCCCATTTCCTTCCCCGAACTAGCAATCATAAATTTAACTGAGTTGATGCACATCATCATGAGGTCAATCCAAAGATTATCAAACCCAATTTTACCCATCATCCCTTGTAAAAAATCCAACTCAACCCTGTTGTACACCTTACTCGTGTCTAATTTTAAAGTAGTGATACCCTTTTTACCTTGTTTTTTATGTCCCAAATAATGAACTATTTCAAAAGCAGCCATTATATTATCAATTATCATACGCCCAGGAATGAAAGCTCTATGTGTTTCAGAAATAGTAGTAGGAAGAACCACTCTCAGTCTATTAGCCAATGTTTTTGCCACAATTTTGTAAAGCACATTGCAAAGGGCTACTGGTCTCTGATCTTTCATTATCTCAGGTTGTGGTTTCTTAGGAATAAGAACTAACTCATTTAGACCAGCAAGCAGAGAAATCGAATTCAAAAATCCCATACATGCTTCAATCACATCATTACAACCAATATGTCAAATTTTTTTTAAAAAAAATGGGATTGAAACCATCCATACCTGGTGATTTATCCGGGTGCATAAAAAAGGGAACATCTTTGATCTCTTCAGCTGTGAAAGGATGAAAAATTCTTCATTCTGCTCATTAAAGATTATTCTTCCTACGGATTACAATAGTGAGGATTCAACCCCTGCTGAAATGATATACAGGTCGGAGAAATATGAAGTGATTAGAGCTTCCAACATGTTATCCCAAGTTTTAATATCACCTGTGTCATCCCTTTATTTTTCTTATGACGTTGAGTTGCTGCCATATGGAAATAATGGGAGTTAGTATCGAACTCCCTCAACTAGAATTATTTGGCTTGAACTTTCCAATAATCTTCGATTTGATGTAAAGATGAGAAATACAGCTCACAAGCCTCTTTATAATGAGTAACAGCTGATGTGTTCCTACCCTTTCTATGCAATTCCATCTGGTGTTTGCTCTTGTTAAGATTTTTCTCGTAAAAGGTGAAATTTCCCACCTCCCCAATGATCCAAAGCCGTTGAACAAGTAACGATTTTCTCTTGAATATTAGAAGAAAAAACCAATCTCCAACTCCTTTCAATAATGCTTTCACAATCATTATCCTTAGCCCAAAATTTGTCAAATCTGAATCGTTTGATTTGCTGAGTTGTGGTCCACATTTTGATTTCAACAAATACGGCAGAGTGGTCGGATGGCGCATCAACCACATTATGAACACTATAATTGGGAAAGGAACTAACCCAATTGGATGTAGCCAAAGCTCTATCAAGCTTTTCCCGAACCCAAGCATCACTATCTCTATGATTGTCCCATGTAAACTGAAATCCCACCATGCCAAGATCTCTCTGACCCGAGGCTTAAACTGCATCTCTAAATTGATTCATAAGCCATACCAGATGAGAATGCCTACCTATCTTTTTGGAAAAAATCAAGATGTCATTGAAGTCTCCAAAGCACAACCAATTGAGGGAGGACTTAGTACTAAGAGAGCTAAGATTATCCCAGCAAATATGTCTCCTATTTCTGTCGGGGTGGCCATAAAAGCCAGTTAATCTCCAAATAGGCATATCATCTAGATGGATAGAAACATCTATGTGAGTTGAAGAAGAGCTGGGTAATTTGCAGGAATGAAGGACCTTCCATAAAAAGGGCAATACCACCTCCTATCCCTATACCTTCTACTACAAAACTGCCAGTGAAACCCATTTGCTTCCTAATCTCATCAACCTTATGTTGTTGCGTCTTGATTTCAATAAGAAAAACAAACAAAGGCCTCTTATTTTGGACAGTGTCCTTTAAATATTGAACTGTCCAAGTATTGGCCAGACCCCGGCAGTTCCAACAGAGAGAACTCATGATTGCAGGCAGGCCTATAATGTAAAACCCGCCTCTGGGAAGTTTAAAGGCTTGTCACAGTTAGATAAAATAATCACCCCTTCACTTGGCTCAGCTCGGTGTAATCTCTTTTCCTCAATCAACTTTTGTTTCTTCTTATCCGAGTCCTTTTGTACTGGCTCTTTCCTTTTTACAGTAATTGGGATAATGGCTTACTGATCACATGCTTCATTCACATTCGTACCAATCTGGGACAGGATCCCTCTATTAGTTAGTCTCGAAGCTATCTGATTACTAGGTAATTGCAACCCACAATTGTTATTATGGGAAGGGATCTCAACATTCTCAGCAGTTGCGTTAAAACCATGTTCATGTTTAGTTGGTTCTTTCCAGCCACCACCCCTAATCCACTTATTTTTTGCTATAGTAGATTGAGCTCGAGAATTAGCAGTCAATCCCTTAAATTAGGCAAGAATTTTCTGGGGATCTCAGTTAGCATAGGATTTTGTAAGAGAATAATGCATCTTCTGTCAGCATACCTAATACGTCCATAAGCAAAACAGAATGGCGAAAGTTTTTCATATCTAAAGTCTACCCAAACATAGGAATTTTGATTTTTCAGATTCATAGCTCACATAAAAGGTTTGGAAACATCTATTGTGACTTGGATACGACAAATTCTTCTAATCTATAAGGCCTTCTGATAGAAAGTAACAAAGCCTCCTACACTAGCTCCAATCAATCGAGCAACAGTTTCAGTCATATGTGTAGGAGGGACGTTTTCAATCTGGATCCAAAAATGGGCATACTTTAGATCTAATTCATGTGGTGGCCTATCCCCCCGAATAGTAGTCAAAGACTAAGAGTTGTTGATTAAATGTCCATGGCGCATCTTCAATCACCCTTTGTAAATTTACTTCATAATAAAAGTGATAGAGGAATATAGGAGCATGCTGAACCTCAAACGTTATACCTTTAATTGGTTGCTAGACATCAGCAAGGGTTGTTTGCATAGTAATTGTGTTAGCAGGTTTTGAACCAATAAAATGTCCTGCTAGGCACCATCGGTAATCAAAACTTTCAAGTCTTGTAGGTATGTTTACATCAAGTATTTGAACACCATCAGATTTGTCATGTGAAAGGTGAATACCTTCCATTGCCTCATTTACAGCCTCCATTGAGATCGAGCAGTGAGAAAGGAAAATTAGGGTTTCAGACTTGCAAGTTACGCAAGAGAACACTCAAGATGAGAGAAGAGACCCTTGTTGTTTAAGGTCTTTAAAAGAAAAAGAAAAAAATATATCCATTCATTGTGATAAATGTTCAATATGTCCTTAAACTTTTTAAAAATGTCAAATCAATGATAAAATTAACTTTTGATCCAATTTACTACTTTAACTTGTAATTTTGGATTTTTACCAAATTAGATAAATTTTCAATTACAATTTAAGTCAAATGTTTTACTAAATTTAATATAATTAGAGTAATTTTAGGAGAGTAAATTGGACCAAAGTTAATTTTACCCTTAATTAGACATTTAAAAAGAATTTAAAAGGTAAATTGAACATTTATCCTTAATTTTACATGGATTATGTTTCATCAATATTACATTTTCCTTTTTATAAATAACTAGTTTTTTCAAGAACTCTTCTCTCACGTTACTAAAATATTCTATTATATATTAAACTTAATTGAAGTTAGTAATTAGTTTTTAAAATTTTATTTAAAAAATTAAATTTCAAAATAAATAAATAATAATTTTATTATCAGTAGAATCTTTACTATATTTAAATTATAAAATGTCAAAATAAGTTGATTTTATATATAATAAAAAAAATTATCATTATAAGCATCATTTTTTATATTTGATAGTGAAATAATAGTTTTATCTTATAACGATGGAATTTTATTTTATAACTTTTTAATAAATCCTTATTGTACCTTTATTTTCAGCTAAAACATTTCATATAACTAAATGTACTTTCTTTAGCCTAAAATTAGTTAAAGATTTGATTTATATATATTCAATTAATAAATAATAATAACATGAGTAGATTAAAAAAATTATATTATATTATATTATCTTCCTATCATAATTATGAATTGCTTCAATATTATATATGATTAATTTTATTTAGAGATGCTTTCGTCATCTTCGGTCACTGTTATATAATTATTAAAATTTAATCCTTTTTATTCATTAACACTAATATAAGAAAAATTAATTTTTTTTAATTGAATCATTATAAAAGATGTAAATACCCACAATGAAACTTCCACTTTACGTTTTAGCTAGAAAATTATGATAATCTTCTTTTTTTTTTTTTTTTGAAGAATTATGATAAATAGAGAATTTTTTCAATACTTTGATCAATGTTTTATGCTATTTGACTGAGCTTTCACTTTTAATTCATAAGTTTATGAAATACATAATCTGTATGGCAAATTGAACATGATGGTTAATTAAATTATAAAATTAAAATAAAATTAATTTACTTTTGATTTCAAAAAATAAAATAACATTTTTAAACCATTTTATTTTATTTTCTATGAGGCATTAATGATTTCACAAATGGAATTATTTTTTTTAAAAAAATAATAATACCAAACTTCCACATAATTTTTAACAATTAAAATTCATAAATATAAATTATTAAATTAACTAAGTTTATTTCTGTTTTTATTTCTATGATATAATTTAAATAATTAAAATATAATGAAATAGTTCTCAATATCTAGTGAGTTATTAATTTCTTTATGGGATTAACTCTCATAAACTAAATTTAGATGTTAATTTCTTTAAGTAAATATCCTTCAAGTAATCTTATAAAATTTTAACTTGAAATACAAAATTTAATATTTCATACATTTTATTACTTAATTACTAATCATAACAATGATAAAATACTACAATAATAATAGGTTTGTATTTTTTCCCCCTTTTCCTGTTATATTAGGTTATAAAGTGTTTTTTAACTTTAATTTATCTAAAAATTATAATTACTAAACTACCTTTAAATTAAGAAGAATAAGGAGGGAAATCCTTAGTCACATTTATATATATTATGATTATGATATTTGGAAAAAAAAGGTGTTGGAATCATTTTCGATTTTATATTAACTAAAAATATTTTTTTATCAAAATATTAACCTAAATAGATGATAAAAATTGAATCCATGCTTTAGAAAACAATTGCAAAATTTGCAATTGCATGTAGCAGAAACAATAAAGGAGATGAGAGCTACAATTGATCAACAAAATGTCCATACCAATGCGAGAATCGCAGATCTACAAGCTCAAACATAGTTTCATAGACACTATTGAGCGCCAGCTAGTTTTAATGATGGAACTGCTTAAAACAATGCAGAAAGGGAAGATGAAGGAGACAGAGGTAGTAGACCCACCAATGCTAGAGAATCATGGTGAGGTGAGCTCTTCATGAATTGAAACCCAAATATCACCTCCATCTTTGAGCATTCTAAGACAAACTAAAAATAGAGGCTTATTGCTCCCAGAGGATGAAAAATGGGTGATAGAAGTACTAATGTCTTGAATCAACGAACCTCCTTACTTTGGTGGCACCAATCCAGAAACTAGGTAGGTAAATGTCAAATGTAGAGGAGGAACAAAAGGTGAAGATTGCCTCTTTATTTTCAGATGCCAAATATGACAATTGGTTTTGAGGATGGCAATTACAACAACCTTTTATTACATGGGATCTATTTGCTTATGAATTATGTAGAAGATTTGGTGAATTGATGATTTTAGAAATTGTTAAGGAATTCAACAATGTTATAAGTTATGGAGGGATTTAGGTTTAGGTGCAAATGATTTTAGAGTGAGTAAGGGGTGGAAAAGGATTTGGAAGCTTAACTTACCTCTTAAAATTTAGTCATTTGTGTGGAGACTTTGTCACAATATTCTACCTACTAGATCAAAATTGAGAGAGAGGGTTTGAGATGTCTTTGGAGTGTGTGATTTGTGGTCAATACATTGAAAATCTTTATCATGTTTTCTTTGAATGTTCTTATGCTCAAAGTTGCAAGCCTTGTTTTCTACTTGATGATATTGATGGTCTAAATCAAGAAGTACACACTTGGTTCCTTGATCATTTGGCAAATGGAAATGATGACCAACTTGTTAAAATCTCATTATTTTTCTGGTATTGTGGCACTATCCACTACAAAAAAAATTTTTTTACTGACGCAATTTTTGGCGTCAGTAATTACCGACGCCAAAATTAACGTTACTGACCCCCTACTGACGCAAAAAAAAAATTTAATTAATTTACTGACACCAATTACTGACACAATTTTTGGCATCAGTAATTACTGACGCCAAAATTAACTTTACTGACCCCATACTGACGCAAAAAATTTTTTTAATTAATTTACTGACGCATTACTGATGGAAAAAATGCGTCAGTAATTTACTGACGTAGTTTTTCCGTCAGTAATGCGTCAGCAAATTAATTAAATAATTACTGACTCTATTTCAGCGTCACTAAAAGAGTCAGAAATGGAAAAAAAAATTTCCTGACGAATTAATGACCCAATTTGGCGTCAGTAAATCGTCAGAAATATACGAGCGGGAATGAAATTTTTGACGTAAAGTCGCGCGCCAAAATAATGTTACTGACGCTTTTTTTGCGTTAGTAAAAGAAATAAAATAATTACTGACGCTATTTTAGCGTCCGTAAAGAGTCAGAAATTGAAAAAAAATAATTTCCTGACTCATTACTAACGCAATTTTGGCGTCAGTATTGCGTCAGTAAATTTTAAATATAAAAGCACCCCATATAACAAATTCATTTTTTCACAGAACCAAAATTTCTTCAATGTTGTTTCACCTACCATTTCTTCATCTTCCTTTTAACATTTGCATTCCTTATTTTCTTTTCTGTTCCTTTTCTATTCTTCGTCGCCTTGCCACTGGGACGATGTCGTCTCTCTAAAAATCATTTCGTTGCTTTGTTCGTATATTCAAGAGGTCAGTCGTGGTTTTTGTTGCTCTCTCGAAACAATCATGCTTCGATTCCACTTCAATGAGACATTTTCCGACTCTCTACGACTCGGTTCAGGTATCCCATCTTATTTCTTGAGCACATAATTGAGATCTGCTGCAAATCAGAGAAAGGGCGTGAAAAGATCACCGGAAAAAGC
>CAOJBK010739968.1:0-12281 GCA_948294925.1 Codiaeum variegatum | reverse complement strand
ATTTCTATAGCCTAAACACAATCCAACATTCGATATTCATAAATATACACTTTTCACCTATCTTAGAATCTAAGTTCAACACCCCAGGCAAAATTGCAATTAGACCAACACCTCCTTGAGCAAGTTCATCAATCGTGTATTGCTTGAGCACTAACTTCCCATAGATTATATAGTAGTATTTAACCCTTTTCTATGATAGATTGTAATTTGAACATATCCAGGCAAGTTCAGCAATCGTGTATTGCTCAAGTACTAACTGCTCATAGATTCAACCATAGTACTCAACCTTCTCTCTATGCCATATTATAATTCAAAATTTCAAATTAAACATGAATCTCGCCATTTGAACCCTAAACAATTTGAGCACATCCAAATGACAAGCCAAACATGAATGAGCACATTTGCAAGCTACTCATAATTAATCAGAATTGCTACACAATATACCAACACACAAAAAAGATAAACGTAGAGGGAATAGAAATACCCTATTCGTATTATGAATGAGAAGCTGTTTGGTTATGGAGAGGCTGAGTTAGGAGAAGCTATCGCCGGATGGTGGCGTCTTCACCGGAGAAGAAAGAGACACGGTCGCCGGAGCTTCAACGATTCTGGAGAGGCAGTAGACAGAGAGATAGAGTGAGCAACCGTCATCGAAGATGGAGAGGCAGAGTTGGAGTAACCGTCGCCGGAGATGGCGGCATCTTCACCGGTCGGCTTGGAGAGGCGGTCGCCGGAGATCCTTGGCTTGCTGTGTTTGGAGCTTTAGGGGAAGGGGCAGGACGACCTGATACTGATCTGTGGGGGGAGGGGGCTTTTATAATTAAACGTTGGGTCAGTAACTATTTTTTTTTTATTTACTAACCCGTTACTGACCCCAAAATGGGGTCAGTAACATTTTTTTACTGAACTGTTACTGATCCCAAATTGGGGCCAATAACGTTCTATTGACACGCGAGTTTACGTACACAAATTTATTCCCGCCCAGGTATTACTGATCCCAAAATGGGCTAGTAATTTTTTTTTTAATTTACTGACCCCAAAATGGGGTCAGTAATGGTCTATTGACGCGCACGTTTACGTAAAAAAATTCATTCCCGCCCATGTATTACTGACCCCAAAATGGGTCAGTAAATTACTGACCCATTTTTTGGGTCAGTAATTATGTGAAAAAAAAAAATTAATTACTGAACCCTTACTGACCCAAAAAATGGGTCAGTAATATACTGACCAAATTTTGGGGTCAGTAATTGGTCAATAAAATCTAACTGGATTTCAATTAATTATTTTTCTCCAATTATACTGATCCATTACTGACTCCAAAAATGGGTCAATAAATTATTAACCCATTTTTGGGATCAGTAAGGGGTCAATAATTAATTAATTTAATTTTTTTTTTATAAATGGGGTTAGTAATTAAAATTTTAGGGTCAGTAATTATTGATCTCAAAAATTAAATTAATAAACAGGGTCAGTAAAATTAAAATTTTTTATAGTGGAGATTCTAGACCATATTACCTAAATATAAGACATTATCCCAGTTGAGTCTTATGTAAATGTCTTTCCTTAACAGAGGTAGACTTCTAATATGAAACTATTATGGAGATTCTTATAAAAATCCTGATATTATATTACTTAATTAATATATGATCATATTAGTTCATATAAATATATGTAATAAAAAAATTGTAAGGACCTTAAAGTTAATATATTGATTCTTCCTCCCTCTCTTACATTAAAAGCTTAATTGTGGTTGAAGTTGGTCAAATTAGTCTATTAAATATTTTATAAAAAATAAAAATATATAAATATAATTAATCTATATAATTAATTTAACAATTAAATAAATTCGACTTATGAAAATTAAAATTTAAGCAATATGATATACTTTATTTATATTTTAAAATTACAAATATAAAAAATTTTAAAATAAATCTATTTGAGGCTAATATTAAAAAAATTTTAAATCTCATAAATATTTTAAAATTTTTCTTTAATTAAAATTAAATAAAAAATTAAAGTTTCTTCAATAAAATATATAAAAAAAACTAACATTCTGAATATAATAATTAATTTTTTTTGAAAGATTTACATAAAAAACCCATTGTTAAATTTTAGGCTAACTGAAAAAGGACATCATTAAATTTTATTGATATTTAATTATATAATAAAATCATTTTTAAGTTTTATAAAAAAACAAAAATTTACAAAATGTTTATAAATAAAATCTTATATGAAACATCACTAAATTATAATTTTTTTAATACCAAAATCTTTAAATAATTTTCTATACATTTAATTCTATCATTAATTTAAAAATTTTAACTCATTTTATTCTTTTTTAAATGATTTTTTTAGAGCATTAAATGAATACCTTATTTATTATAAAATCTTAATGGTTAGCATCCTAAAAACATGATAAAATCTTTTTCTCCAAAAGACTTAATTCCATTGGCAGTTTGTTATGATGGTAAAGGTGTTATTTACTTAAAAGGAGGTCATGTGATCAAATATTATTATTATTATTGTTATTATTATTTTAAATTAGCATAATATAACAATCAAGTAATATAAAAGAATCGAACTATAATAAATATTACATATTATAGACTTTTTACACTCAGTGATTTTTTTTCATCATAAATTGTTTTAATTGTTATGTAATATTAGTAGTTAATATATTTAAATAACCACAATTAAATAAATTTATTGGCTACATAATATTAATTCCATATATATATATATATATATATATAAATGTATGATATTAGTGATTATTATATACACCATTGTCATAAATGTAAAATGTTAATAATTAAAATATGTAAATAGCCACTGCTATATAATATTAGTAACTATAACAATTTATTTAGCTATGGATGTTATCATTTATTTGTGGCTAAAACATTCAATTAGCTATACATATGTAAGTTTGATAACTATATTTTTAATTAGTCACTAATATACCATATTAGAGACTGAAAATAATAAATTGCCATGTCTTATGTAATGGTTACTTAAATTATATATATTACCACTAAAAATACATGATATGGGTGATTTATTTAGCTGTATTTGTTAATTTTGCTATTTATTGCTATATTTATGTACTCCTTGCTAAAACACTCAACTAGCTATATGTATATAATTTTGATGCTATATTTCTAATTAGCCATTAATATAAAATATTAATGATTAAAAATAATAAATTGCTACTACTTTATGTCATGGCTACTTGAATTATATATATTGTCATTAAAAAGTATGGTTCAAAATAAAAAATGATAAATTAGCTACTATCGGTTAAGTTGAGTGACTATTAATATATATTAGCTATATTTTTTTTTAAATTGTAGCTATGTTTTCGTATCTGTATATAATTTTTGTTGTAGTGGCTATTGTGGTCTACATATGATGTTCATTTTTTCTATTATTAAAAAAAATAATAATAATAAAACAGCATGCAGAATTCAACCTACACCTAGAAAAAGGCTTTCGAACTATGGAACATTTTTCTTTTTAATAAAGAGGCTATCTCAAAAGATTTCAACTTAAAAAGTAACATCATCATTGGAACTCCAAATACAAAACCATTTTATTGATACTTCAAACGATAACACAATAATAAATGATCAATAAATATATGATTTTCTAAAGATAAAGATATACTCAGATGATTAAATATGATCCACTCACGATTCAAAAGGCTATGCACAGTCGAAACTAAGGATTATAACTAGCTTGTCTAATAGCATCAACTATAAACTTGTTATCAACCTCGATTAACAAATGAGTTATCCTTGCATCAGCCATACCTATGGCATGAGACTGAAGACCCTCCACCTGAAGAATGTCACATTTCTCGATTTCCATAGCTTCAAGCAGCAAATGACAAAAATACTATGCCAATTCAAACCGTAAACTAAGGGAGCAACAAGAGAAATGTTCCACTGAAACCAGGACTTACAATCTCCCATGCCAACTTCAAAAGAAAAGCATCATTAGTGTGCTTAACCTTTTGTGAGCCAATCCTGATCATGACTCCATATCAAAAATAGCTCGCTGCATCATAATCTTTATAACTGATTAAGTAGCTTCTTCTTGAAACTTAGGAAAAATCTCATGGAATATATAAGTAAGCGAGTCATGATCGGGATTGTGAAATAACCTTTTATAGGGGAAATCACATGGATGTACCATTTTAAAAAAAAACATGAATATGCTTTATTGAAAGTTATTTACATAGATATGTTTGTTTTGATACGTTAACCATTATTCTACATGTACATGCAGATTTGTACAAACATAACTTCTCTTTTTAGTTGCTTTTGATCGGACTAGCAGGAGAATAAATAATAACACAAATATGCATATGTTACATGCAGATTAAGCTAATCCATATATAGTACAACTTGATTTTCTTCTATATAAATATTAAATAGTTTTTTACAAAATTATTTGAATAGTTTGAAAATTTATTTTAGTATTTTTTTAAATATCATTTATATAGGTAATAGAAAAATATTAAATAGTTTTAGAAAATTTTCGTATAAATAATAAAAGATAAGATTGCAGGCACTCAGCTCACATCAAGTTTTCTGATATGTGATTTTACTGGCTCATAACATACAAAAAAAATATGCTACTAATCCATTAATGAAATATTATTGGCAAATTTAAACCATGTAAAATTTAAGATATTATTTGTTGAAAATTACAAGAAACAAAACAATGTAAGTGTCAGACATTTAACTGATAGAGAGTTTAACAATATTCTTAGATATGCTTCCGACGACGAAATGTCCAACGAAGAGTGAGATATTATAAGTATTCAAAAAATTTCATTCAAAGATATCTAAAATTTTAAAAAATTTACTAAATACACTATCATATTTTTCTTTTTTTACATATAATTAAAAAAATTACAAAAGTAAAATTTATTACTCATAAAAAGATTCTCTACAAAGCTATTTAATAGTTTTAAAAATTTACTAACTATACTACCATATGTATTTCTTTACATGGACATTAAAAAATTAATAAAATAAAATTTCTAACTAATAAAAAAAAACTCTTCAAAAACTTCACATTTTAAAAATTTTCTAAAACTATTTAACATATTTATTTATTACCTATATAAATGAAATTTAAAAAAATTACCAAAGTAATATTTTTAACTATTTGAAAATTTTCCTACAAAACCATTCAACATTTTAAAATAATATTTATTAAATATACTAATATATTTATTTCTTTAATATGATATTTTAAAAAATTCCTAATGTAAAATTTCTGACTATCAAAAATTTTTTTGCTAAACTATTTAACAATAAAAAAATACACTAAATCTTTTATTATTTAAAAATAAAAATTTTCTAAAGCTATTTAACTTTTTTTTATTACCTATATAAATGATATTTTAAAAAAATAGAGAAATAAAATTTTTAACTATTCAAATAATTTTGTACAAAACTATTTAATATTTAAATAGAAGAGAATCAATTTGTACTACATATGAATTAACTTAATCCACATGTAACAAATGCAGATTTGTGTTATTATTTATTTTTCTTCTACTTTGGTCAAAAGCAACTAAAAAGATAGGTTGTGCCTGTACAAATCCGCATGATGCAGAATAATGGTCAACATGTCAAAACAAGCATATATGGATAAATAACTTTCAATAAAGTATATCCATGCATTTTTTTTCTCAAAAAAGTGACACATTCATGTGATTTCCCCCCTTTTAGATAACTCGACTAAAATCTCCTTCATCTTATTAAGATTTGAGACCTACCTTTTACTATCATCTTGGAAAAAAAAACTTTGTTCTTTCTTGCTTGGGTTGTCATTGAAACATGGGAGAATGAGGTGATTTAGCTAATTGATATGAGTTTTCTATTATAAAAAAAAGCTCTTCTTAGAGAGAATAAACTCATACTTACTTTGAAGCTCTCCTTTAATGGAAATAAGATTCTCAGTTAATCTAGATTCAAGGACTCTAGCAACTTAGGAAAACTGCCATGGTGTATAGAAGCAAGTGAGTCATGATAAGGATTGTGACCGCCATCTCCTTCAGCTTATTAGGATTCGAGACCCACCTGTTCTTGTAGAAATAAAACTTTTTAGGGGGAATGGGGTGTTTCTATCACTATAATTTAGCCAAATGATATGATTTTTCTGATACAAAAAAGATCTTCTTAGAGAGAATAGACTCATACTTACTTTGAATCTCTCTCTCAATGGCAATAATAATCTCAGTCAGCCTTGATTTAAGGGCTTCTTGGATCCCTATGAGCTAATTCAAAACTATATTCTTATGGAAAGAAATGTTTCCAAATGTCTCTGTTTTAAGATTGAAGGACATTACTCAAATTTTAAAGAGGCTAAAAAACATCCCCATCATTTCATCATTTGTTTTATCAACTCATCAAACTCATTCAGGAGAACCTAAGGGGCTATGAAGTGAAAAGGCTCATGACGTTGAAGTAGATGCAACCTATTAACCTTCTTCAATAGGATTAGACTATGGTCAGACTTAACTTTTAGCTATTGGGTAGTAATGGCATCAATATTATCCTAAAGCCAATCTTTATTAGACAATATTTTGAGAAGGTTTTGCAAAAGATAACCCCTCTCCCAAGTGAACATAAGGCCCTGGTAGCCAAAATAAAAAATATTTTAATGATTAATCCAAACACCAAAAGCCTTACTAGTACCATCCCAATTCAGGTTTCCTTTTGATCACGTATGAGCAAAAACAAAAAAAGTTAAAATATCTTACAAAAAAGATAGGATTAGAAGTATGATTATACATAATATTGAGATTGTTCCATGAGGAATCATGAATCCTAGGATTGTTGCTTCCGTTAACCGCAACAAGCTATGAGTATCCATTGTTGTCCCCTCTATGCTAATATGAATGAATTGCCAATCATTTTTTAGGATGGCGACTTGAAAGTTATCCTTCCAAAGAAGCCAGACACCATATATGAATCTGTGAGTCTCAACTCAATCAAACCTAAGATAGCCCAATCTACAAACATCATCAGCTCTAATACCACTTATTCTTGGTTCCAACAGTACGTGAAAGTTACAATTGTGCATAAAAATCATATTATTCACCAGCAGAACAAAATCTTTTTTTTTTCCTTCTTGTTCTAAAAAATTAGGTATAAATCCATATAAAAGGTAAAATAAGGGAAATAACAAGTTAATCCTCCATATAGTTCACCTATTTCCTCTACTACCTCATCAATGTCATATCAATTGAAAATGAAAAAATATTCTCCTCCTCTAAAGCTAGTTCTTTATCATCCACACATTCAATTCTTTCATTTATTCCTCCACCATGTTTAAAGCAATGAGAGAAGCCGACTTTTCCCTTTTGAAGCTCGACTTTATTTTCCTTTTTATGGCTACTGGTTCCTTCCCAATTTCATAATTTCATTTGTCATTGAATGCTTTTTTGGTTTTGACATGAAATGCTCCATCAACATTTTCTCATTTTCTTCAAAAAAGATGGCACTACTGGGTTATTAATATGCTCCACAAAGTGGTTCAACAACTTCTCAGGATTACCTTATTTATCTACTTATTCCTTCTAGATACGAATACTCTTAAAATGTTAGGTAGTATAAGGAGCAACATGGGAAAGAACTATTTTAGTACTAATAGCAAGAATAAAATTATATTTTAAACATAGATTATGCTCCCATAATGGCTTCCTTACAAAATCTGATTCTAAACCAGATGCTCTTTGCCTTTAGTTGATTTTCTTTGTTGAAAAGCCTTTGAATTTTCCTTCGCTAACAAATAGTGGTTCTCTATATTTTCTTATGTATCCTTAGTTTCTATGGTAGTAAATTTATCACCATCCTAGCATCTTTTTCTAGCATCAGAAGCCCCTTTGTTATTCTTCTTTCCTAAAATATTTTATGATGTCTCGGAGCATGCATCCATTCCTCGAAATTGTCTACCTATATAAGATTGGCTTCCATCTCCTTATTTCATTTCTTAACCTCTTGCATATTGGTATTAGGGTTGATTTTTTTGAATAACATCATTTTTTGTAGGCATTGGAGGCTCTCTATGTTTTTTAATGACAACTGCTAGCTAGATGTTCATACTTACCACATCTATAGAAAATAAGAATAAGATTTTCATACTCCACCCTTTGTAGTTTTTCATCATTCATAAACTTAGACACCAGAGGCTTGGTTATATTTAGACATATTACAACTCTTGCAAATTTTCTATTATGATTCTTTAAGGTATTATAATAAACTTGCACAACTTTCTGATTGCACTCGCTATTGCGTCGAGAACATGTTTATGGTAGAAATAAAATGGCATGTGCAAGCATCTCACACAAGTAATCAAAGAAGTGGGAATTCGATTATGGATATCAAAATCTTGACTCCAAATCTTGACATTTATATAATGCCAAAAAAAAAACTTATATACTATCTAGAAGACTAGTAAGATAATATGATTTCTTACCAAACTTGACTATGTAATAGTCATTTTCAAGGTCAATTATTTTATAGTAGTGTGAGGTCCTGCCTGAGCGGCCAGCGGGATCTTTCCCCAAGAGTGCGCCTATAGACCCTTTTTGCAAAAGGCATGGACGAAACCTTTTGGATTGTGCTTTCATAGGCGTCGTGTATTGTAGATCAGGTTCCCACATTTGTTCACCCATATGTGTCCGTTTGAGTGCACATTGTGTGTGAAGTGTTAGAGTCACCACCTAATACTTTTAGAAAAATCAGTTTTATTCTAAGTTGATTAATAAACCTTTTGTGTTTAACTACATGTTGGAAAAAATTAAGTTTCTACCCTAATGGAAAAGCTATTCTTTTTGGAACCAAAGGGGGTTTGAGGGTTCATGATATGAAAACATTTGAAGAAAAATAGTTTTTGTACCATTTTAATTAAAACAAAATTTTGGCCAAGTTTAGTTAAAAAGATGGTTTTAGTGTATGCATGAGTAATAGTATTAGATGAATGCATGAACATGCCAAATATGAATAACAATGCATCAAAGCGATAAATACAATCGATTTTGCCAGGGGTCCTTCCTTTTACCCACTTTAGGATAGGAAAGGCATAACAGCCCAAAGCAGTAAATACAGTGAAATCCAATAATAATAGGGGATCTCCCCTCCAACCTTACGGCCTAGAAGAAGCACACATTCCCCAAAATCCATACATCACACAAAATGTAAAAAAAAAATACAAATAGACAATAAAAGCAACAATAAAAAAAATATAAATAAACAATGAAACAATAAAATAATGCAAATAAAATAAACAAATATATGACAAAACAAAGAAAATAAAATGTTTGAGGTTGAAGCCGTGAGAGGCTTGTCGGCTTATCCCTTTGAATGGGAATCAAACTCTATATAGTTCTCTCTTCTCGAGAAGGGATTGTTCTGGTAATAGTGGGATGGTTGTTGGTTCAGTTGCTAATTGGTTTTAGTTTGTTAAAAATAATTATCCTATAGGCTATTAACCAATTTTGATACTTGATTAATGTGAAAATGATTTTGATTTTGAGTTGTACCTAAACAGATTTTAGGGTTTGATTGATTTTAGTTATGAAAATAATTTTTATAAAATTCCTTAATTATATATTAAAGGGCTTAAAATAAGTGTTCTAAATAACATACCTTTGGAATGAATTAAAGTGCTTAAAATAACAGTTTGAATGAAGGTAAAAGGAATATTGTATCATTTTTTACCTTTTTATGTGGTTTTGGAATCGGTGATTCTGACGGTTTGATGAAGCTAGATCATGTCTCCATTATGTTCAAAAAGGACTGGTTGATTGTCTGAACTAACTGGAGTAGGCTGGACTGATCGTTTGTAGTGTTTGGAAACGAATCGTTTGTAGCGTCTGTCCTATGAATGTTTCATTTTGGAGGCTATAAATTGTGTTTCTAAAGTGTTTGGTACGTGTGAAAAGTTTTCTGGAAAAGTTGGTTAGAAAAGGTTCCAACAGCTCAGTTTTAGAGGGTCGAATTTATAGGCGCGTGCGTCACAAGCTCCACGCACGCGCGTTGGCCTTTAGACATGCCTGGAGGGCTTAACGCATGCGCTCAAGGCTTCACACATGCATGAAGTCATTCATGCATACATCTTGTTATTCAAGCAGCATGCGTCTTGTCATTTTGGGCCTGGGTTTGCCCTGGGCCTGATTTTCTAGGTCTGGTTCGATTCAATTCAATTCAGTTTTTTGGGCTTTCTAGGCTTGTTTGAAGTCCAATTTGAGTCCAGTTAGATCCATTGGGCTGGATGCAATGGTATAGAAATATGGGTTCATAACTACCCCTCTTAGTAGTCATGTTCATGAGGACATGACTACTAAGTGTGAACTCAATAAATGCAGGAGTTGGAAGTTTTGCTTATAAATAGTGCTTGAGTTGTCATTTCTTTCCATAGCTTGTAATTTTGCTTTGAAGTTCAATCTAATAATTCTCTTCTTCTTCCATTCTATTTTGGAGAAAAAGCCTTTAGATGTTAGCGGTTCCAATTGTCGACGAGGAGGAGGAAGATCTATCTTGGTTGTTGAACGCGTCTTTAGGAGGAGAGATGATTCTATCTTTTGCTACTCCATCTCTTGACGATTTGGTGAATAATCCACAGTTTATTTTTTCTAAGGAGGAGTTGCTCGATGATATTTCCGTCGGGTTATCTGATTTTGAGGCAGTACCCTTACCAGATTAGGGCCTCATTGACCATTTGATGATGGATAGAGTTTAGCCACCTACACCCCTTAATTTAGATTTGTTGGAAAGGCGCCAGGGGCATTCTAGCTAGCTTGGTTTTCTGATAATAAATTATTTCTTATTTTTTTTTCACACTATTTCCTCTCATATTTTGCTTTTTCAAAACAAAAAGAGTTAGAAATAAGTGGAATTGAGAAGTTTTAAGGATAGAATGCATACCTTTAGGATGACCACTTCAGTTAGAGAGGCGATCAGTCTCGCCTGAGTAGAGTGGTTGAGTTTTTGAATGCCCACGCGGAGGTGGCAGAGATAGTATCCTGAGCTAACCTAGATGGTTGGCTGCAGTTGGACATAGGGCGTAGGCCTGAGAGACATCTGATTTTTTCCCTTGTTGAGAGGTGGTGGCTGACCACCAGCACATTTTATTTACCTATGAGAGAGATGACCATGACTCCTTTTGAGTGGTCTTGTCTGATAGGGATGTGATTTGGGCATCGCATTGTGGTTTTTAACGCTAGAGCCAGACAACATTATGAGCTGGGAGTTTTGTTAGAAGAGAGGCTGCCTATTAGTGACCAAGGAAAAATTTGGAGGACTGCCCTACTGGACCTTCTTAACTAGATGGGTTATTAGTTTGGTAATTAGATTGTGGCTCAGTGTGCTCGAGTCTATCTTTTGATCATCTTGTTTACTATCTTTCTGTACGACAAGTCGGGTTATGTTGACCTAAAGATTCTGGCATCGATAGTGGATTTGTATGATGTTGCCGAATGTGACTAAGCTGGTACCGGTCTTGTTGCCACGTATAGGGGCATGGGTAATCTGGTCATGCTCTCCATTGCTGGTATTCTTGAACTGCTACTATTTGGGAGGTCAGTATTTCCCTCTGTCTATTTGCCTTTGATTTTATTAATATGTGTTAAAATGTCTATATGTTTACAATTGTGGACCTTTTCCCATTTCAGTAAGCTTTCCCCCACGATGGTGCCTAGAGATCCACTCCCTTTTCCACTGGGGAGGATGTGGTGTAGAGAGTCATGGTTCCATAACCAGGAGTTTTTCAAGTTTTCTGAGTACCATCGCATTCTTGCTACTACCACTTAGGTAAGATTGAGTATCTCATCTTCATGTTTCTGATAGATTTATGATTCTCTGCTTTAATGATTTCAGGTTGTATGGCAACCCTTATAGAGATTTTCCATCTAGGATGTAGCTCGAGATACTTTTGGCATTACCATCACCGAAAGGATAAATCTGCTAGGGTCGACTAAGTTCATGGAGTTCTTCTTGGGAGAGCGTGTCATGGCCTAGTCTGGTGGCGATAGCGTGGTGTCAGCTGACCCCCCCCCCCATTTGAGGATGAGAGATAGGCTACCTTCCAATTATTAGGCATATTAGAGAGCCTTAGAAAGACTACCAATTAATTGATGCTTTGTATATGGAGTTTCAGGTAGGCAGACTGATGGTCGGGATGCCCTCATTCCATTTGGGATATGTTCCCCCTCCAGTGAGAGGCCGTGCTTCTACTCGACGGAGGCCTAGAGCTGAGAT
>CAOJBK010739745.1:0-33381 GCA_948294925.1 Codiaeum variegatum | reverse complement strand
ACGTACGCCCACCCCTCCCCCCCCCCCCTCCCAACCTTCAGACCCCTACACTTACTTTACACATTGTCCCCACTGTGTGGAAAATAAAATAATGAACAAAGGAGAGAGAAAAGAAAATTGCCTTGAATTTTGCATTAAGCTATGGAATTATCATCTGAAAGGCATGTCATGTCAATTATTCATATAGTTCAGAAGCCCTTTTCCAAAACAAAAATGAGTTATCGTAATACAGTTATCCAAAAAATAGAAAATAGGAAAATAAAAAGAAAATAGCAAATAAATATGAAATAAGAATACAGTCATCCATAATAAAATAATCTAAGCAAAATAAAGAAAAAAAAAACATAAAGTAAAATGGATAAGCACAGATGAAGGTTAGTCCTCCATCCCATCATCATCTGGTGTGTCATTCCATGGGCCCCTTCCTGGGCCATTTGTTCTGGCATGAAAGTAAGAAATGGGATCCTCCAAGTCAATAGGGACTTACTACTCATCCTCCAAGTCATTATTGATTACCACTGTTGTTGGGTGGTGGTGAGGTGGTAAAGGGTACCTATATCCATGTTCCTCTATGAACCCAATCATATAGGTTTGCATCCAATCAATGGTATCCCTCAGCTACCTCTGAGTCTCTGTCTACTGCCTTTAAACCTCTATCAAACTCTCTATCTAGGGTATGATATGATATTGTCCGGTCTCAAGATGATTTTGCTTCATTGTAATCCTAGATAAAGCTCTTTCTAATCTTCACATCTGTTACTCAAAAGGTGTGTCCTTTCTCTCCATAACATTAGGGTCCTTAGTGGGATCCCCCTAATCGATGAAAGGTGGTGCAACATAAAAAGGTGACTGTGGAGCATATCCTAATGGTCCTACACTCAAAGAGGATCAAATATTAATGTGTTGCTGGAGTGGAGGCCCTGAACTAGATGGGTCCTCAACTGGTGGATCAGGCATAGGTGCCTCCGGTGGAGCTCTAGCTAAGAAAGACATTTTTAGGAACCATCTGATCATAGTCGTATATCCCACTGTTTTAGGTGGTCCATCATAAGTCATACTCTGTACAACCTTAAGAATCCCAAGTGATTCAGCTAAAACTATGATGTAAGAACCTCCAAACTATGCCCCTTTGTCTGGTTTCCTTGACTACAAGTAGAAGGTGTATACCAAACAATATGCTACATTGACCAGGATGTGACGATCCATGCAACCTACATAAAACAAATCTCCACTAGAGACTAAATCTTCTAATTTTATCCTTGAAGTCAAAGTAGCAAAGAGGACATTGTGTACCAATCAAATCAAAGTTAGACCCTGAAACTTGTACATCAATAAACTTTTTTACACCCAGAGCCAATTGCCTCCAAACTTTTGTATCAATCATACCCTCAAACCAAGCTAACTTTCCTTCTATGTACTCGGGCAAGCTCAACTGAGCCTATGTATAAAGTCCCATGTGAATAGCAAACTCATCCATGCTTAACTCCCAATCCTCCCCACCTAATTTAAACTGAATAGCTGGATCACTCAATTTTTTAATTTGGCCAAGCCATTGAAAAGTGTTGAAGAATTTCAGAGTTAACTTTCTATATGCTTGCTCTTTAATACTGAAAAGGGCTCCTATCCTGGCTGATTCATCAACCTTTGTAGCTCATAGGCATACTGAATGGATTCCATAAATGGCCAATCAATTACGCTTCCTAGCACAAAGGGTTTATTTGATAACTATATCAATCGTTGGCAGTGATCTGGGTTTGTAATTCTCACTAGGAGAGGATGGCTGGAGATAAATCGTGAAGCATGTACTACCAATGGAGTCGGAGGCAGCCTAGTAGTTATTGTTGTTGGCAACAAGGATGATGCCTAGCCTATTATTGTCGAGCTTATTGCTGCTTTGGAGGTGTAGGCGCTTGTTAACAATCTTCCATCTCACGTGAGGATCCTTCCCCGTAACCCTTTTTGGATCTAATTTTCTAGGTCTTTTAGATGCCATATTTTTCAAATTTGACAAAACAAACCCAAACCACACCAAAAATAAAGCAATAGTGGCGTTAGTCTAAATTTAATGCAATTCTAGCATAATAACAGCATGAAAATGCCAATTACCAAAATTACACAGTAGAATTCTAAGCACAACACCATATAATGGAGCAATATCATTGAAAGTGTTTGTGCCTAAAAAAATTTGGGCTTGGGAGCATAAATTAAATAATAGTTAGCCCAAAGTAAATTATTTATTAGGTTTAATGACCCAAATAAATAACTAAGCCCAATCACCAACTCAAAAAGTATGTCAGCATTATGTCAACATCAGAAAGTTATAGACATAGATACTTAGGGACAAAGGAAAATAAAGTTTGTAACTATTCATTTATGTCTTCCTCAGAGACTGCTGGTGTTCCACCTTCTGGCTGGGGAAATGATATAAAAACAAAACACAAACACAGAAAAAGAACTTTCAACATCTCAACAATCAATCAATCAAACACAACAACATAATCAATCAATAACTTATCAGTTAATCCAATTCAAATTCACAATTTTAAATCCAAGTTTTAGCTTTTTCTTAAGCAAACTTTTTATTTTACTGTAATCATTAAATTTCAACTTTCCTCAGTGTTTTTTAATTTATCGTAATTGCAAACTTTCAACAATTCAATACAAACATGCTTTCAATTTTCAATCCAAAACTCATCTCTAATTTACAATCAAAGCTTAACGAAATCCAAACAAATTGCGGTAAAGGCGTTTAGGAATCCACTTTCATTTGAAAAAAAATCAAGTTTTATAATTAAGGAATTTCTCCTCTGGAATGCACCCAAGTCTGAATTTTACACACAACAAGATTTTATACCCCATAATCTTTTTAGCATGCCCAGTGGGACATCATTTCACTATGACAAAATTATGCAATGGAAAAGAAACAATTGATGTTGGAACGTCACCCAACAAAATGCCTGAGGAATCAGGTGATGAACATTCTAAAGAAGCTGTGACTCCTCAGAGCTAAAGCAGAGACAAATCTCCTATCAACATGATTAGGAATAGTAGCTTGAAAGTGATCAAAGATGTTGGTGAGAACGCTGATTTTCAAAGTTTTAACAAGTTCAGAGCACTGAAAGAGACAATTCCTTAGGTGGAAAATTCAATCAAACAAGCCAATAATATTATGTCTAATACTTTTGGTAATTTTGAAAAAATTATGAATGATTTAATGCAATCTCTTTTTACAAATGATGATCAATCATATAAACAGGGAAACACCTCAAAATCAGTGGTCCAAGATAAAGTTACTAATTTTGTGAGGCCTTCCTCAGGAGTTCCTTTAGCCCTAATGATAGGTACAAACCTCCTCATATAAGGGAAGAAGTTGTACCTATCAAAATCAATAATCTTATCATCTCTACTAGCTATAATGTTAATGTTTCTAATAATAATAGGTATAATCAATAGGTTTTTTATAGAACTAATCCTACCTTACTGCCTGGAGTCTATGAACAGCAGAATAGAGGCTTGGGAAGCAACCTTACTCAGGGTTACATGTTAGTTCCTCAGACTGGTATGCCACTTCCCCAAACTGTTGTACCACTTTCTCAGGCTCTAAGGATGGGAGGAATTGATTTGGATGCTGTACGTGATGTGGTGTAAAAGTTGTACGGTCCTGGTCTTTGTCAAGTGGGACAAACCAAATTTCATAAGCCATATCTCAATATTATTGACACAAATAGTCCTTACCCAAGGGGTTATCATGTTCTTGAGTTTTTTTTATTCTCTGGGGAAGAGGTACAATCTACACTGGAATATATTGCTCGTTTTACCATTTAATATGGTGAATTGGAAAACTATGAAAATTTTTCCAATTTCAAGTTGAAATAGTTTCCTAATAGCTTAATTGGTACTGCTTTTACTTGGTATGCTACCCTCCCCAGGAATAATGTGTTTACATGTCAGTTCCACTCTCAATTCTTGAGATTTAAACCAGAAGTTTCCATTGCTGAACTATCTAAAGTGATTCAAAGAGCTAGGGAAATAGTTGTTATTTTTATTGCATGCTTCAAAAGGATGAGGAATAGGTGCAAAATCTTCCTAATGAAAATTGAATATGTCAAAATGGCTTAAAGGGGTCTCGATATTGAGCTGAGGATGAAGTTTCAAGGTATGGAATTTTGTGACTTTTATGAGCATGTTACCAAAGTTAGTGAGTATGAATGATTAGTCTAGGAAGAGAATCAAAGGATAAAGGCCTCAATGGGAACCTATTTCTAAATGGTTTCCAATGTTGATATTGTTATTACTGACCTTGCTAACACTAGGTCTTGAGTTTGTCCACTGTTGGAGAAGAAATCCCCAAAGGCTTGGAAAAAAATCCCAAGGCTCAAATCCCTATATACAATACACTTTTAAGGTCTCCAAAACTATTTAGATATTTGATTTCCTCCTCAATAAGAAATTCATAAAGCTTCCACCTGACCACAAACTGTCAATAAAGGAGGAGTTGAAAATAAGAGAGTATTGTAAGTATCACGGTCCTTACAACCATTCTACTAACTCTTATTGGTTGTTTAAGAATGTGGTACAGGACCGAATCTACAAGGGAGTGCTAAAATTCCTAGAAAAGAGAGATTCCATGTTGATTGAGGAAGACCCATCCCACCGGTTACTTCAATCAACACAATTGACACTGATCTTAGGGATTTTTTTTATATCAAAAAAAGCTCAAAAAGAAGAAAGAGAATTGGGATACCCTTGGCCAACCTTCTGGCAAATTCAATTTTCTAGTGAAGTACGGTAAGCCCCCATCAGCAGACATCCCCAGAGAATTAATAAAGCCTAATGGTTGGGGAGATGGCTCTGAGGAAAGTGGCTGGACTTTAAAAAGAAAGCCATCTTATCATAAAAAATCATTCAACCATTGGCGCCAAAGTAATAGCCATGGTGGTAGCTGGAGGTCAGCCTTAAAGTTGATTTCCTTAAGCTAATAAGGGAATTTTTCAATTAAAAAGCAAAAATTTTTTTATGGTACCAATCCTTCTTGGAGTGTCTTAAATTATCACAGAAAATGTGATGATGTGGATGGTCCAAGGTTTAACAAGAAGAAACTAAGGTTTGTGGTGCCAAAGCCTATGCAACCCAACAACAGACAGTGGCACCTAGTGCATCACAAGAAATTTTCTTAGCGCTTGACCCAAATTTAAAAAAGGAGACTTCAGAGGAAGAGGGATCTGGAAAGAAGGGTGAAAGAAGAATAAAATCAAATTCAAGTGGTGCCTCAATAAATCCTTAGTAAAAAATCAAAATTCAATGGAAAGGCCCTTGAGAACCCTTACTTTAGTGATCCTATTTATGAGAAAGATATTGATGAACCCATGGAGATTGATGGAAAACATTTGTCCTTTAGATGTGGAACCACTTCTGTCATACTTCCACGAGAGTTCATGATGCAAGATGTTGAGGAAGCTAAGTTCCCTGACACTTGGGAGGATAATTTTCTAAAATCATCAGATGTTCATCTAAGTAGAGTAATGATTCAGGCCACTCAACTGAATCAACCTAAAAGAGTCATCCTTGAGAATCCCTCTTTGGAAATGACTAAACACATTAAGCCTTTATACATTAAGGCTCACTTGAACAGTAAACCATTCTATAGAATTATTGTGGAAAATGGCTCTATTGTTAATGTTATTCCTCTTAGATTTTTAAGCTCTCTTGGGAAAAACCAAGATGATTTGATTTCTATTGATATTACTATTTCATCTTTTACAAGCGAGGTTACTGGTGTCTCTGGAGATCATTGTTGGCATTAGAAATTCACTTACAGCCTTCTTCATTGTGGAATCAAAGGCTAACTACAATGCTTTACTTGGGTGGGATTGGATTCATGCTAATTGGTGTGTGCCTTCTTTATTACACCAATTTTTGCTCTTTTGGAAGGGTAACGATGTTGAAGTGGTTTGGGTCGACAACAAGCCATTTACAACAAGTGTCGATAACTTAGAAGCCAAGTTCTATGATGTGGATTTGGGCCTTCTAAAATTTCCCCAAAAAAAGATGAATGGAGATCTAAAAACCACCTATTTTTCCAAGCATGACATGGAGAAATAATCCCAAGACCATTTTGATTTAATTTACAAAGAGAAATCTATCGTGTCTTACTTTAAATGGCCGATGGATGGTCCTATTATTAAAGAAATTGATGACTAAGTACTCCCAAAAGGAGTTGGCAATAGCTGTATCTGTCATTCGCAAGCTTCTGATGCAACAAATAGTGAATAAAATTACTGAGGAAGGTTTGGAACTATGTGAAGCATACATCATTGAGGAATGCTAGTCTGCTAAGGATTTTGAAGAATTATAGCTTGAAGATGTTTTAGAGGTTCCACCAAGCCTTTAAGATAATCAACATGAAGTTTAAGATCCTCCAGAAGAAAGAAATCTTAGCATACCCCAAGAGTCAAGAGTTACTTATGTCAGTACTTTATTAAAAGAACATGTAAAAAAAGAGTTAATTTTACTTTTGAATAAAAATAAAGACTTCTTTGCTTAGGATTATACTCAAATGCCTAGTATATCTAGAGAGGTAGTTGAGCACTGCCTTCCTATTAAGTCCAAATTTCATCCTTTCCAACAACCTCCAAGGAAGATGTCTAAGGAGGTAGAATTAAAAGTTAAGGAAGAAATTAAAAAATTGCTTAAGGCTAACTTCATCAGGCCGACCAGGTATGCAGAATGGCTTTCTAACATAGTCCCTATTATGAAAAAGAATGGTAAACTTAGAGTATGTGTAGATTTTAGGGACTTGAATTTGGTCACTCCTAAAGATATTTATGTTATGCCTGTTACTGACATACTTATTGATGTTACTTCCATGAAAGAGCACTTATTATTCATGGATGGCTTTTCAGGTTATAACAAAATTTTCATTACTAAGGAAGATATTTCGAAGGCCGCATTCAGATGTCCTGGTGCTATTGGGACTTTCAAATGGCTAGTTATGATTTTCAATTTGAAAAATGCTGGTGCAATGTACAAACGGACCAAGAATGCCATTTTTCATGGCATGATCGGCCATCACATGGAAATTTACATTGATGATATTGTGGTAAAATCCAAAAGATCATCTAATCATGTACTCCATTTGTGAAAAAGTTTTGAAAGAATGAGGTTTTACAATTTAAAGCTTAATCCTTTGAAATGTTCTTTTGGTGTACAGGCTAGAAATTTCCTAGGATTTCTCGTGCATCAGTGTGGAGTGGGAAATTGACAATAATAAAGCAAAGCTAGTGCTTGAAGCAAAGCCGCCTCAGACAAAAAAAGGAGTTACAGAGGTTCTTAAGGTAGGTCAACTACCTAAGGAGGTTTATTTCTAATCTTTCTAGAAAAATAAAAGAATTTTCTGATTTACTAAAACTCAAGCAAAAAATTGATTTTAAATGGGAATCAAAGCACTAAAATGCCTTTGATAAAATTAAGGAGTATTTGTCAAAACCTCCTGTACTAGTTTTGCCTAGGGAAGGGATGCCTCTAAAACTATATATATCTACTGGTTATAAGTCTATTCATTGTCTTTGACCTCAAAATAATACATTGTTCCATAAACATACCATTTATTATTTGAGCTAAATTTTAACCCTACTAAACAAAGATATTCCTCAATTGAAAAGTTGTGTCTTGCTTTATATTTTACTTGTACTAAATTGAGGTATTATCTTTTGAGACACAGAGTTTATGTAATATCACAGACTGGACTAATGAAGTACATGTTGAACAGACCCATTTTATCTAGAAAGATTGGGAAATAGCTGCTAAGATTGATCGAGTTCTCATTAGTCTATCATCCTCAAAAATCGATGAAGGGTCAAGCTTTGGCGGATTTCCTTGATGATCATCCAACCCAAGAAATCTTTGAGGAAAGGGAGCTTCTTATGTATGGAGTGAACATTCAGCCTTGGGTCCTCAAGTTCGATGGTTCTTCTATGGACAGATCTACTGGTGCCGGTATGATAATTACATCTCTCTCTGGTACCAAAATGACTTTAAGTTTTATTTTAGATTTTGAATGCACTAATAATCAAGCCAAATATGAGGCTTTAATCATATGCCTTGAAATTCTTCAAAACCTTAGTGCCAAGGAAGTGCTGGTTATTGGTGATTCATAGCTTGTAATCAAGCAGGTCTCTAGAGAATATAAATTCACCAGCTTATCCTTAGCACCTTACTTTACTACTGCTATTCAACGTATTGATTCTTTTAAAAATATTTCTTTTATATATGTGCCTAGAGAATCTAATTGAGAAGCTGATGAATTATCTTAGGTTGCATCAGGTTTGAAAATATCAGAAGAATTAACTCACAAGTTAATTTTGGTGTAGAAAAAGTCGCACTCGTCCATTTAAGAAAAAGGCCTTCAATTCGAGTCATTTAATATAGACTTGATTGTGGGAGGTGATTGCCATGCCAGCCTCAAGGCGTATATGGAAAATCCTTCCAAAAAAGTGTCATTCAATGTTAAAGCCCAAGCCATGAATTATGTTCTAACTGGGGAAAACTTATACAGTAAACCTTTGATGGCTTACTTTTGAGATGCCCTTCATTTCCTCAGGCCCTGAAGATTCTGAACCAAGTCCATGAAGGTATTTATGGTGCTCATCAAGTTGGAAGAAAGATAAGATGGCTTATTAGGAGGCATGGTTAATATTGACCCTCAATCTCAAAAGATTGCATCTATTATTCCAAAGGTGTCACCAATGTAAAAGGTATGGAACTATTCAATGAGTACCAGCTAATGACATGAATCCAGTAGTGAAACCATAGCCATTTAGAGGATGGGCCATTAATCTCATTGGAAAATTTTATCCATCTTCATCCAAGGGCCATAGCTTCATTATTATGGCCACTGATTATTTCACTAAATGGGTGGAGGTAATTCCCATGAAGAAAGTTGAGCAATAAGATGTCATCACCTTATCAAGGAACATCTTATTCCCAGGTTTGGGATTCCTCAAACAATTACTATAGATTAGAGAACTATGTTCATTAAGGAAGAGAAGGAAGAATTTATGGAAGATTATAGTATTAAACATCTTACCTTGACTTCTTATTATGCTCAAGCAAATGGTCAAGTGGAGGCTTCCAACAAAATCATCATTGGCATAGTGGAGAAAATGCTTCAGGACAATCCTAAAGATTGGCTAAGAATATTGTCAGAAACTCTATGAGCATATCAAACTTCAAAAAGAGAAGCAACTAGTGCTAGTCCTTTTGCACTTACCTTTGGGTATGATGTTATTTTACCTTTAGAGGTATGTGTGCCATCTATGAGAGTTTCTAGGAAAAATGATCTGACTCCTATGGAATACTCCCAAGCTATGATGATGGAGCTTAAGAAAGTTGATGAAGAATGGCTAAGGGTCTTCATTTGCATGGTGGCCCAAAAGAAGAACCAAGCTATGATGATGGAGCTTAAGGAAGTTGATGAAGAATGGATAAGGGCCTTCACTTGCATGGTGGCCTAAAAGAATAAAGTATCTAGGTCATACAACAAAAGAATAAAAAAAAAAAAAAAGAAATTTGAGGTAGGTAACTTGGTGTGGAAAGTTATACTGTCACCTTAAATGAAAGATAGAGAGTTGGGGAAGTGGTCACCCAATTGGGAGGGATTATTTAGAGTGCACCAAGTGTTGGATGGTAATGCTTACTAGTTGGAAAGTTTGGAGGGAGATCCACACAAAAGTTTCATCAATGGAAAGTACTTGAAAAAATACTTTTCCACTATATGGGAAGGTTAGTAACAAAATAGTTCTAATGGCCTCTTGGCCAAAATAAATGCCAACTCATATTAGCAACCTTATAAATAAATAAATGACATTTATTTCATATTTTCAATAGTGTTTGTTTTGTTTTCTTCAGAACAAAATAAAGAAACTGTGATTTTCCATAAAATTTTGGCAGTATATCTGCTGAATTTTCAGTAAATTTTGGCAGCATTTCTGCTATTTCCCATATGCAATGCATGATTGTGGTATTATTGTGTGAAATTATTTAGTGAAAATCAACAAGTCATAGAAGGCATCAATGCCTTTCAATCATATTCCCCAGGCCTAAAGCCCTTCATCAAAACTTATTCACAGTAACAGTAATCAAGAGTTCCCCAATAACAATCTAGCAAAAATAAGTTAAATAGAGGGAATAACAGTGCATAAAAGATAAAACAAGTCAAATGGAGTCAAGATCAAATCTCTTAAGGCTTCCTAAGCCTCATCACACTTCTTCTTATCTTCTGTTACTTCTTTCTATTGTTTCCTCAACTCTTAGACAACTTCTTTTTGGCCAATTAAGAACTCTTATGTTGCTTTGGCTTCATCAGTAGCTTTTTGATATTCATTATGTAGCAACCTATTGGTCCTTAGTATCTCAGCTTTCTATGCTCTCATAACAACTACCTGTTCCTCAAAGGAAGCAAGATTTGTACTCATTCTGTCAAAAGCAACTTTAGCCACAACCTCTCTGGTCTTCATTGCTTTGATCTTTTCTCACTACTTTAAGAATTCAGTTTTCTTCTGATCGATGCTAGCTAAGTTGCATAAAATCTCTACTTACTTGGAACTGACCTCATTCAAGTTAGCGAAGCTCTAGGAAATTCTCACTTTGAGTGAGGATACTAATGCTGACTTGGTGCTTCGCTCTAAAGTGTTAAGGCTTGCTAGCACATCAGTCTTCTATAGGCTAGTGAGTTATCTAATCTTCTCTACGAATAAAGTCCACAAGCTATTTTTAGCCTTGGCAATCTCTTCCTCAGTGAATACTGCATCTTTGTCTTTCTCTGAGGATAGTGAATCATACAAGCTCAAATCTATAAAAAAATCCTCTTCTGGCAAAGGTTGCCAATCATCTATGTCATGTTCAAGAAAACAATCAAGGTCCCTAACACAGCAATTAAGAAGTAGTAAATTTGGCAAATTGCATAAAAATTCAAGAAGACAGACCTCAATGGCTGGAAGAATGCTATCTGAGGAATGGACAGCTGGTGGAGGAGGAGAGGTTGGTCCCTTTATCTCTTGCGAAATGAGTCATCTTCCTTAGTGAAGGAAGATCTTACAGAGGAAGGAGAGTCCTAAGGCTGTGTATGGTCCTCTCTTTCTTTAGTATCAACTGTTTTTGAAAGGCAAAATGTGATAATGACAATTCCTTAAGGCAATTATAATGCATAATATTGAAATCATGAAGGAATGGAAACATTTACTAGAACCAGTAGCTGGCTTTTAACCCTCTTCCTTAGAGTCCTCAAACTCCTCATAACTATCCACATCCTATATAATCACAATATCTGTTTGCTTTGCTTTCTAGTCTCCTTCACTATTTCGATCTTGGTCTACTATGGAAAAATGAATATAAGCATGCATATGACAAGGGCAGGTAAATTCTTTTTTGAAAGTTGTATTTACCTCGAATTTGTCAAGCAATTCATCAGAAGGTATAACAGGAGGTGAAGGATGCAGTGAAGTCACCTGTTCACAGAGATATATGAGTTAACATCATAGCCTCAAGTTAGCAATCTAAAATTCAAAGCTGAAAACTTATCGTTCAGACATTTTCTTTAACCTTGGAGCTGCTAGCGCCCTTAGAACTCATGTTGCCTGAAAATCAAGAATTGGATCAAGTCAAAATTCTAAAATTCTCATGCACTGTGATATCAATTTACCAACCAGTTTATGACAAAGTTCATGGGTGAATCAAAATTGGAAAATCATGCTAAGTTTTCCTAAGGAACATTCATATCATACATTGTTTGTTACATAAATATCAAATGCATTAGGACAAATTAGTGTGTTTATGTTTATACTAACCACATGCTGAGGATGCATGAAACATGGCATGATTATGTGATCCTATTGAGATTTTATTGTCAAAAGTGGAAAATGTATGGGTAATTGGTTATGAAAATGTCAATTCACATTATTTAAACCAATTCATCATAAAGGAATTTTAAAAATCTGACATGTTGGCCTAAGGAAGCATCTATTACAGTTCAAGTTTCAAGAACTTCCTCGGGCACAAAATTGAATTTTGAAAGAATTTTCCTGAGGAAACTAGTTCATTGAAGTTCATTTCGATTATTTCTATCAAATTATCCGTAAAAATTTGACAAATATCAGTAAAAAATGAACTTGCAAAATTTAAGCAACAGACAGTACTGACAATGTTCTAAGGAACACAAATTTTCAACTCAACCAATTTAATTCAACTTTTCCTGAGGAAGTCAATATATTTAGATCAATTTTAGCATCAAATTGCTAAAATTTTCCTACACCTCAGTAAAAACTCAAGTGGCATCAAGCAAACTGAAAAATAGATTTGCTGAGGACTTCAAGAAAATAAAATCACAGTACATCAGTTCAACAAATTCAAGATTGATTCCACGGTGCTTTCAACAAATTCAAAGCAAAATTTGCTAGGGAAACCAAGCTATTCAAGTTAATTTTAGCATCAAATTTCTAAATAATTTTTGTGCCTCAGTAAAAGTTCAAGCAACTTGAAAAATAGTTCTGCTGAGGAATTCAAGAAAACAACATTGCAATAAATCAATTCTAGCAATTCAAGACAAATTTCTTTGGAGAAATCAAAGTTTCTAAATCTATTTTAGCATCAGATTTCTAAAATTCGAATATTCTCCAAGGAAAATTCAACATAATCTAATAGAAATCATCAAATACAAGCGAATTCCTTAGTAAATTCACAAAATCCCCAAGAGCAAAAATTGAAGAAAAATTCTACAAAATTCAAAATTTACCTCTTTTCCTTCTTGAATAGATTTTGGAAACATATTTGACCGAGTTTCTAGGTCAATAAAAAAAAATTGGTGTTTAGGGCTCAATCTAAGAAACCTTCCTCAGGAGTGATTTTGAAATGCTATGTTACGTACTCATCTGCTACTACTACTATTGCTATTTGCTTCTAGTACAGCAATGTCGAGCGGTGAGCTGTGGTAGGCGGTAGTGGCTGGCGAAGGTCCGGCAGCTAGAGGTGAGGAGCGTCGGATGATGATGAAGCAAAAACAGCGTGCGACGCATTTTCCTCTCCCTCGATCTATTGTTGCCATTCAGCTTTTAAGTTGCTCCGGTCAGCGTCTACTGAGTCGTATAGTGGTGGAGAAGTGATAGTTGGCCTACTCCAATGAGGTATTAACGGTGGTTTTTGTGAAGTGAGAAGAGAGAGATTTTTTTTATTTTTTTTATTTTTAAGGAAAAGAGAATTTTGGAAAGAAAAGAGATTTGTGTTTTTTGAAAAAGTTTTTAGATTTTGAAAAAGAAGATTTTTTTTAAGAAAATAAATTGGAGAGGAAAAAAAGGAAAAATTCTTTTTTATGATTTTTGGAGAAAATTAGGGAGATTTTTGGATAAGGAAAGGAATTTAATATGGAGGTTTTTTTTTTTTTGAGTTGGAATTTAAATGGAAAGAAATTTATTAGTGATTTATTTGGCAATTTATTTTGCAAAAATTAGGAAAGAGATTTTGTTGATTGTCAAAATTAGAGATTTTTGGGAGAATTAGGAAAATTAATTGGATTTCCATTTTTGGAATCAAGATTTATGTAGGATTTTAAATTTGAATTTTGAGATAGAGAATTATTTTGTGATGAAAGTTTTACAGAGATTCTATCTGAGGAACCTGAGGCCTAAAATTTTGAAGTAAGTCACCTTGTGTGTCACCATTAGATAATTTGGAGTTAAAGCTTATTTTACTTGTTATGAGATTTGGTTCAAGTTTACAAAATGTGGGGAACATTGTTTGTCCGTAAAATAAAATTTTAGACTTGGTAGCATAAATTAAATAATAGTTGACCCAAAGTAAATTATTTATTGGGTTTTATGGTCAAAATAAATAATTTAATCCAACCACCAACTCAAAAAGTGAGTCAGCATTATGTCAACATCATAAAGTTTCAGACACAGATACTTAGAAACAAAGGAAAATAAAGTTCATAACTGTTCATTTATGTCTTCCTCAAAGATTGCTGGTATTCCGTCTTTTGGCTGGGGAAGTGATATAAAAAGTAAACACATACATAGAAAAAGAACTTTCAACATTCCAACAATCAATCAATCAAACATAACAACACAATCAATAAAAAATCAACAATTTATCAGTCAATCCAATTCAAATTCACAGTTTTAATTTCAAGTTTTAGCTTTTCATCAAGCAATCTTTTTCTTTACTGTAATCATTAAATTTGAGCTTTCCTCAGTATTTTTTAATTTATTGTAATTGCAAACTTTCAACAGTTCAATACAAACATGCTTTCTATTTTCAATTCCAAATTCATCTCTAATTTACAATCAAAGTTTAGTGAAATCCAAACAAATTGTGATTAAGGCATTTAGGAATCCGCTTTTGTTTGAAAAGAAGTCGGGTTTTACAATTGAGGAATTTATCTTTTGGCATGCCCGCAAGTCTGAATTTTACATGCAACAAGATTTTATATCCAACAGAAAGGATATGGGAACAAAGCGAAACATGGCAAATAGAAGAACTACAACCAATCCCTCATACCAATCACACACAAAAGTAATACCACAGCATAATTAACTCCAAAATGCATTAACATTTATTATAGGGGTTTTAGATAAACCCAAAAGTGCAATTGAAGCTAATTCAACAAGTATGAGTTGATTTCAAGCACAATGAACTCAATTCCATGACCAAAATTTCTCATCATTTTACAAAGTCCTAGCATTCATGGATAAATATTATAGTTTTGCTAATTCAAAACCCTAACACATTCATTGTTCAAATTTCTCATGAAGTAAGTAATAACCATGAAGTACAAAGAGAAAATAGTAAAACAATATCAATAGCAATTTTTACACATGAACCCTAATTTTCATCTCTTAAAGTTCTATTACCCCAAAATTTAAATCTCAAATTTGTCAAAAGGGTTGAAAAATCTTGAGCAAGGACATGATTTTTCAATTAAAATTTTCTCAATCTATGCTTGAAAACCACAAAAAGAAAACAAAAAAAAATTGTAAGCTAGAGAGTAGCGTACCTGTGTGTTCCAAAGAATTCACAATTCTTATTGCACAAATAAGAAAAGTCTTCTCTCAAATCAACGATGATGAAGAGAGAATTCATGTGTTATGGTGCTGATCTCTATTCGCACAAAACATATTGATTTTGATATTGGGCAAAATCTATCAAAATTTTTTTTTATCAATTGTGAGATAGAGAATGAGTTATGGGCCATGACGGCTTGGCTTTCTCCCTTGTAAACAAGTCATTACAATCTTTTTTTTTTTTTTGAAATTCAAAAATAAAACTATACAAGGGGTAAGAACAAAGTTTGGCTCTTCTCCTTTAAATAATCTGTCCGATTATATTTTTTTTGGAAAGTCAAAAATCCAATGGGTAGGGATAAAGACTTGGTTCTTCCCCCTTAGAAACAAACTGTCTCTTTAAAAACTTTTATTTTAGATCTAAGGGTAGAAATAAGGGTTTGGTTCTTTCCTTTGGAAACAAATTGTCACTTTAAAATTTTTATTTTAGATCCAAGGGGTAGAAACAAGGGCTTGGCTCTTCCCTTTAGAAATAAATTGTCACTTTAAAACTTTTGTTTTAGATCCAAGGGATAGAACCAAGGGTTTGGCTCTTACCTTTGGAAGCAATCTATCCAATTTAAACATGTTCCTCTTCCACAAGATGTTTTCTTACCGATTCAACGTCCCTCAAGCCAATTTCCGCACATTCCCTACAAGAAAAACTTACCTTCAAGTGCATTATTCTTTTTTTTTTTAAGTTTCAAAATTAACTTAATGAAAACAAAATAAACAAATTAAAACACATAAAAGGAAAATAAAATCCAAAATTTCAAACCCTAAACACTACCAATGGTGGATTGCCTCTCACCAAACTTTTCTTTAACGTCAGATTAGCTGGACGAAGGGGAGTTGCTAACTAGGAGGCTTTAAAGAATTAGACAATGCCTTTGTCAATGATTTACCCACCAATATATGATTTTAAGCGATGTCCATTCACTTTAAACGTTCCACCCTCTTTATTTCGCAACTCCATAGCTCCATGAGGGTATACTTTGACCACAAGAAATAGTCCATACCATCGGGACCTCAATTTATTAGGAAATAATTTTAGTTTAGAGTTCAAGAGCAATTTCTTGTGGCCTTCCTTGAAATTCTTTTGGTGGATGTGCTTGTCATGCCACCTCTTTGTCCTCTCCTTATATAATTTAGCATTCTCATAGGCCTGAAGTCGGATCTCTTCTAACTTACTCAATTGCAAGAGCTTCTTCTTCTCAGCTGCTTCCATGCCCATATTCAGCTTCTTTACTGCCCAATATGCTTTATGCTCAAGTTCCACCTGTAAATGATAAGCTTTGCCATATACCAATCGATATGGGGACATGCTAATAGGAGTCTTAAAAGTCATTCTATACGCCCATAAAGCGTCATCCAACTTCAAAGACCAATATTTCCTAGAGCTACCCACTATTTTCTCTAGTATAGACTTTAATTCACTATCAGATACCTCCACCTGACCACTAATTTGGGGATGGTAAGGTGTTGCTATCTTGTGAGTAACCCCATTTTTCCTATGCAAAGCCTCAAAAGCTCGATTCACAAAATGTGAACCACCATCACTAATTATGGCTCTTAGTACCCCATGCCTAGTGAAAATGAACTTCTTAAAGAACCTAATCACCACCTTTCCACCATTGGTTGGACTAGCTAAGGCTTTTACCCATTTCGAAACATAGTCCATAGCTACTAGAATGAATTTTTTTCCCAAAGATGGTGGAAAGGGATCCATGAAGTCTATTCCCCAAATATCGAATACCTCAACTTCTAAAATTCCTCTTTAAGGCATCTCATTTCTCTTTGACAAATTCCCAGTCCTTTAGCATTTATCACAAGCATTGACAAATGCTCTAGCATCCTTATACATAGTTGGCCAAAAAAAGCCACATTGCCAAACTTTGGCAACTGTCTTGTCAACACTTGTATGTCCCCCACTTTCCTTAGCATGGCAATGATCTAAAATACTCAAAACCTCCTCCTCAGGGACACTCCTCCTAATTACTCCATCTCTATAGTAATAGTAGTGGGTCATCCCAAAAGTAACGTTTAGTATCCGAAATAAACTTTTTCCTTTACTGATATGAGTAGTCATGGGGAATGACACCACTAACCAAGTAATTAACTAAATCAGCAAACCATGGAAAATTACCTTGTATAGCTATGAGCTGCTACTCTAGAAAGAAGTCATTGATAGACTTGTCATCCTCTTTAGTTATTTCCCTTTCAAGCCAAGACAAATGGTCAGCTACCACATTCTCTACCCCTTTTTTGTCTTGAATCTCTACATCAAATTCTTGAAGGAGCGAAACCCACCTTATCAACCTTGGCTTTGCATCCTTCTTGCCCATGAGATATTTAATTGTTGAGTGGTTAGAGAATACAATTACCTTGGATCCAATAAGGTAAGAGCGAAACTTATCTAAGATATTTAATTGTTGAGTGGTCAGAGAATACAATTACCTTGGATCCAATAAGGTAAGAGCGAAACTTATCTAAAGACACCACTATTGCCATCATTTCCTTCTCTATTGGTGCATAATTTCTTTGAGCACTATTGAGCAATTTGCTAGAATAATAAATGATATAAACTCTCTTGTCCTTTCTCTGACCAAGAACAGTTTCAACAGCGAAATCACTCCTATCGCACAAAATCTCAAAAGGCAAAATCCAATTCAGTGAAGCTATGATTGGGGCTATTGTCAAAGCTTCCTTAAGCCTGTAAAAAGCACTCAGACACTATTGACTAAAGTCAAATGTAGTATCTTTATTCAACAAATTACATAAAGGCTTAGTAATTTTTGAAAAATCTTTTATAAAATGCCAATAGAAATGCCATGACAAGGAAACTTCGAATTCCCTTCACATTAGTAGGTGGAGGAAATTTTCAATCACCTCTACCTTGGCCCTACCGACCTCAATTCCATCTTTGAGATCTTATGCCTAAGCACTATTCCCTCTTATACCATGAAATCGCACTTTTCCCAATTGAGTACTAGATTGCACTCAACACAACATTGCAATACTTGTTTAAGATTATCTAAACACATGTCAAAAGAATACCCATACATAGTAAAATAAACCATAAAAATTTCCATGACCTTCTCAACAAAATCAGAAAAAATAGCAAGCATGCAACGTTGAAAAGTAGCAGAGACATTGCACAAACCAAATGGCATCCTTTGATATGCAAAGGTGCCATATGGGCAAGTAAAAGTAGTTTTCTCCTGATCCTCATGAGCAATGGAAATATGAAAATAACCTGAATAACCATCTAGAAAGCAGAAAATGCATTACTCGTAAGTCTCTAAAGCATTTGATCAATAAAGAGCAAAGGAAAATCATCCTTGTAGGTAGCATTGTTAAGTTTCCTATAATCGATGCAAACTCTCTAACCAGTTATAGTCCTAGTAGGAATTAACTCATCATGCTCATTTTTTACTATAGTGATCCCCCCTTTCTTAGGGATTACATGCACACGACTAACCTAAGGGCTGTCTGAAATGGGATAAATAATCCTAGCATCTAACAATTTATTAATTTCTATTCTCACCACTTCCTTCATATTTGGGTTGAGTCTACATTGTTGTTCAATGACAAGCTTATGCCTATCCTCCATCAATATCACATGCATGCATATTGATGGGCTAATCCCTTTGATGTTTAAAATTCCCCAACCTATGGCAAGTTTCAACTCCCTAAAAACCCTTAAGGTTTTCTCTAACTCAATTTCAGATAAAGAAGCATTAACAATAATAAGCAAAGCATTATCAAGGCTTAGAAATTCATACCTGAGATGTGTCAGGAGTGGTTTTCAGTTTAAGTTGAGGATCTTTCTAAATTGATGGTGGTGGAAGTGACTTACCTCTCTCCAAAGCTTCATACTGATGCCTCTTATAGTATGGGAATGGTGGATTCCCATCCATTAGATGTGCATAGACTGCTACCTCTAAGTTGTTGTTTGAGCTTGTGGCTCCATTGAATAAACATGCCTCCAATAGGTCATTTACATGTTCGTTTTCAAACACTTCTTATACTAGCTAGTCTATCACATCCACACTATAGCAGCAATCTATAATGGTAGGATGTTTGGCTGCTTTAGTGATGTCGAACACCACTTGTTCATCTCCCACTCTTAATGTTAGCTTTCTAGCCCATACATCAATAAGTGTGCATGTTGTAGCTAGGAACGGTCACCTAAGGATTAATGGGATTTTGAAATCCTCATCCATGTTAAGGATGATGAAATCCAGTGGAATATAGAAGTTTCCAACCTTCAACAACACGTTCTCAATAATTCCTACTAAAAGCTTAACAAATCTATCAGCCAATTGCATAGTCATTATGGTTAGTTCACCCAATCCCAATGACCTGCACACAAAGAGGGGCATAAGACTAACACCAACCCCTAAATCACATAATGCTTTATTAAACTCAGAAGAACTAATGAGACATGGTATACAAAAGTTACCTGGATCCCTGAGCTTCTGGGGAAGCTTGTTCTGGATGATGGTGCTGCACTCCTCAGTAAATGCTACCACAACATTTTCTTCCATAAGTCCTTCAAGAACATCACATAGGCTGGCATGTTAGCTAATTCCTCAGCAAATGGAATGTTGATTCAAAGTTGCTTGAAGATATCAAGAAACTTTTCATATTGCTTCTCCAACTTCTACTTCTTTAGCCTCTATGGGAATGGAGCTGGAGGGACTATTTGTTTATCTGCAGGAGGTTGTACTTTATCTTCCTTATTCTCTTCTACCTTCTCTTCCACCTTCTCTTCCACATACTCATCATCACTAACTAAAGGTGGACTCTTCTTAGATATTACCTTAGACTCAGTAGCTATCTCTCCTATTTGTTTCGCACTCCTCAAAGTCACAGCCTTGCAATGTTCTATGATGTGGGAACTTTCTTTGTAATTCTTTGAAACGTTCCCATGCCTCAAACAATTATTCTTCTTTATAAATTGAGAAATTAGAGATTTCATTTCTCAATCTTGTAGTCTTACCAAGTAGAAAGTACTTAGCTAGGAAGGCTTTTGATAGTCCCTCCAAAGTAGTGAAGGAACCAGGTGCTAGAGATCGTAACCATGTCTTAGCTTTATCCCTTAGTGAGAATGGGAAAATTCGTAATCTAATTGCATCGTCTGGTGCACCACTAACCTTAATTGTATTGCATATTTCCAAGAAGTTGGAAAGATGTGCGTTGGCATCCTCCATCAAACCTTCACCAAATTGGGATTGTTGAACCATTTGAATCAGGGCTAGCTTCAACTCAAAGTTGTTAACATTGACAGCTAACCTAATAATAGGTGAGCCAGCTGTAGATGGTAGGGCATAGTCTAATAAGGTTTGCTTATCAGTCGTCTCTACTTCTTCCTCTAAGTTATTTGGATCAAAGAGATTCCCAACTTCCACTTCTTCTTGCTCTTTCCTTAACCTCTCCCTTCTTTCTCTATTCAATTGCCTATGGGTGCTTTCAATTTCTAGGTTGTATGCGACCAGTTGTGCGTTCTTGTCACTTCTCATACAATGCAAAATAGTACTTGAGAAAACGTTCAAGAAAAGAGAGAATAAATAACAAAAGAAAAAATTGTCAAAATTAACAATCTTATCACTATATTTGATATTGAACAATTGCATTTTCCGGCAACGGTGGCAAAAACTTGATAGGTGTAAATTTGTAAGTGTACATATCTATAGTAAGCATTGAGTGAAAGTATCGTCTCCCAAGAGAAGGTTGTCAAATACCAAACAAATGATTTAATTATTATTTGGATGATAAAATTAGAGTTGGTTTGTAATTTTAAAACTAAGAAATAAAATAAACAATTACAAATATATGAGAAATTCAATAATAGAAAGCACCTAAAGGTTGGGGTTCATTGCACAAAGTATTTTTTTTTCCTTTAACCTATTTGTTAAATTCTCTCTTCTCAGTTGAATGCTAGACTTAATTTCCCTTAACTAGGTAAAAACGTCTCTCGAGTCAATTTACCAATACCCAATTCATTCCTAATAAATACTCCCGTGATATTAGGTAATAAATCAAATTCATTAAGCAAGTTAGAAATTAGTGATTAATGTCTCTTAGGAGCAATATTTTCCCTAAGTATTACCTACCCTAAATTAATTGATTCTATGTTTTGATGTTAGATCTCAACTTTCATAATTTTGAAACAAACTTTATGATCTAGAATTTAATGGCCAGTCAAATCCTAACTTTAAGCATAAAATCAACCAAAACATTAAATGAAAAGTTAAATATATTAAATTAAATCAAGAACAAAAGTCCATTGTGGCATCTAAATCCCAAATCTTGGATAAGAAATTTAACTACTCATAGTATTCAAAAACAAAGCAAATAAATCTATAAAAGAACTCATGTTTAGATATAAGAAAATAATAAAGTAAAAAGAAGAAGATGATGATAAATCTTATAAAATCCTTCAGATCTTTGATCATGTTCATCTTAACCTTCAAGAATCCTCCCAAAATTCGTTCCACAGCTTTAAAACTCTGATTTTTTTAGTTAAAAACCTAAATGTCCCTCTTTTCTCAATTTTTAGGCTTTAAAAATTGAGATCTAGCATATCCAAGGGGTAAATCTAAGGCCTTGGTTCCACCCCTTGGATACTTAATGTTTCATTTTTTTTAAATTCTAATTAAATTGCTTGAAAAGTGGGACAGATCATATCCAATGGGTAAATTCAAGGGCTTGGTTCCACCCCTTGGATATTAGTTGAATACACATTTTGCTTCATTTTTTATCAAACTTCGAATCTGATACTTGGACAAACCACCCTTACTTCCAAAGTCGCTCAAAATAGACTCAAAAGTGTCACTTCTAAGCTAGAATTGTCACGGCATCATAAAATCTTAAAAATTCCTTAAAACAACCTATAAACATGCTCAATAAAACTCATTAAATTTAATTTAAAGCAAAAATGAATAGAAAATAAGAGCAAAATATAGACCAAATATGCACATATCAAAACATCGTTTAAAAGATAATGATATTGTTCATGCGTTAAAATCCAAAATCATATTTACTGTACAAATAAGTTTTATTTCTCTTATTTCTTTACATTACTCACAATATTGACTTGAACGTCATAGTCTCTTTTTAGAGACCTTTCCCTGGACTCTTAATCGCTTTTTCTCTACTGTAGGCCCATATAAAACTCATATCTAAAATAGTTGGAAATTCATATTTCACCAATTTATTAGTATGTTAATTTTTTTTAATCGACAATTTGTTACGACATAATATATGATTAAATTAATCAAGTAAAATTATATTTCTTTTTTCTACTTTTCATAATACAATTTAATATCCTAAGCATAACTAGCGAAGTAGTAAAGGTACTGCTTTGCACACTTGAGGCCTAGTTCAAGTGGTGCAAAAACACTGCTTTTGAGAGTGAGAGGTCTCGAGTACGAGCCTCCTCCTTCACACTAGATGTGAATTCGACTTTAAGGGGCGTGTTAAAGGAATGGCTACACCTATTATGTAACATGTGGCCTATAGGGTCTTCTATTGTATAAAAAAAAATATTATTTTGCAGTAAAAGACCTAAAATACGAAAATCAGCACCATTCAAGTGTGATTTAATTAGTTTTCTCACAATCTATAAAAGATGTAAGAAATAGAAGGTCTCAGGTTTGAATCTCTCAAGCCACATGGATTATCATTAATTTGATGAAAAATGTCAAAGAAGAGGCTACACTTGATGTATAGATTATTCTAACAATAATAATAATAAAAAAAAGAATAATACATATTTAAGTCAATATACTTTCATTTTTTTTAGATTTAATCCTTATACTCTTATTTGTTGAAATTGAATCAGCGTAGTTTTATTTTAATAAAAATTAGACTTTTATATTTTTATTTCAATAAAATTTACATTCTTTCGATACTTGCAATAAAATTATAATACATTAAACTCATATGAAATTACAATAAAAAGAAATAGATGTTATAAAAAATACAAATTTAAAAGATGAATAATTTATTTTTTTTTTAAAATTGATATGATTATATATTTTAAAGAAATTATATTAGTTTATATTGACTATAGTAAAAATGTATATATTTTATTATAATTTTATTTAAATTTGAGATTTTATAATTTTATTATAATTTTAAATATCAGAAGAATGTAAATTTTATTGAAATAAAAATATAAAAATTTAATTTTTATTAAAATAAAAGTATAACAGTTTAGTAAATAAAAATATGAGGATAAAATTAAAAAAATATATGAAAATACATTTATTATTAAAAAAAAATTCGAAAACCAGCAACGAAACAAAATAAATATGTACTGTACTGACAAATAGTTACAACGGCTACCCATAAAATTTTGATAGCAGTCGTGCTAAATTCTATCTCCACGCGTTACTTTCGAGCGCGAACTACACGTTTAAATAATGTTTTGAAAAATTATTTTTTTCAGTGACACGTTCATATAAATTTGAAGTAGTGAAAGAAACACACCTTTAATAGGTCCCACTTTAATAGTTTGTGAGTCGATCATTTCACTCCAAAATTTTCAAGAGGCCACCGTCGCCAACATTTCCAGCCCCTTGGAACGGGAACGGGAACGGGAAGGGCAGGGGCCAGATTACGTCGATCCCGGCCTCACCCCATAATTTGAATCCGTTTCATAATTTATTGAATTTTTTTTTTATCCCATCCTGATTTGTTCTTAATAAATATTTTTATATAATAAAATAATTAAAAAATATAAAATATATTAAATTTATAACTTAAAATATAAATTAAATATATATATATATATATATATATATGAAATGGAGTCTGGTCGGATTAGGAATGACAACGGTACAGGTCGAGGTCGGATTATGTCTAACCCGGCCCCAACCTGGCCTCCACCCTGTAATCCGAACTTGCTCCGTAATTTATCGGATTTTTTTCCCGTCCTGCCCAGATCTGCCCGAAATAAATATAATAAAATAATTATAAAATATATTATATATATATATATATATGGAATCGAGTCAGGTTATGGGCCGGGGCAGACAAAAATTTGCCCCGACCCGTCCCGATATTTTTTATACCAAATTAATCCGAACCCGTTCCATAATCCGGTAAACTATTAAAAAACTCTTCCCATTCAGATCGAATCGGATCAGAATTGTCATTCCTAAGTCGGGTCAGGTTATGGGACGAGACAGACAAAAATCCGACCCCGATCCGTCCTGATATTTTTTTATACCGGATTAATCCGAATTCGTCCTATAATCCGATAAATCATTAAAAATCCGTTTCGTTCGGATCGGAGAGGGACGGGCCAGAATTGCCATTCCCACAGGCTCCTTCTTATATCGGACCCACATATGTGAAAAGGAGATTTAATTTACAAAAAAAAAAAGCTCACAAGATGATGCCACGAGTAAAGTACAGCCACATGGCAATCTATAATCTGTCACGTGTCAAACGGTACGTGTGGTCTAATGGACTGACTGCACACAAAATATTTGCATGGCCAAGCTTTGTTATGGAGCAAAAACCCCCCAAAATCCAATACTACCAAAAGGGGAGGAGTCACATCCATTCAGCAGACGCCACGTGGCTTAGACTTCTTCTATTTATACACCACTTGGGTGGCATGTGAGAGAGCACGAAGGCTTGATTGCGAGTAAAAAAGCCATATTGTAATTTTGCTTTCTGTTTTTCTCGTTTTTGTTTGGTAGAAAAGAAAATGTTTATTGAAAAGTTTAAGGTTGAGAGTCCTAATGTGAAGTATACAGGGGATGAGATTCACTCTGTTTATAACTATGAAACCACTGAGCTTGTTCATGAGAACAGAAATGGTACCTATGAATGGATTGTCAAGCCTAAAACTGTCCAATATGAATTCAAGACTGATACCCATGTCCCTAGACTAGGGTTTGTGCCGTACCCCACCTTTTATTTTTCTTTTTTAATTGTAATGGTGGGTCAATTTAAATTTTTTAATTTTCTATAGGGTTATGCTTGTTGGATGGGGTGGAAACAATGGTTCTACTCTCACCGGTGGGGTTATAGCCAACAGAGAGTGAGTTGTTTTTTTTTTTTTAACTTTTATTATCATTATCAAAATATTCAGTTTATTTTTGGTACATATTTTAAATTTGGGGATTTTATTTTTGTAAATCTGCGGTTGAGGATTTTGATTCTATATTTGCATTTGAATTTCTAATTGTTAATGAAATTAAGGATTTTTGTGGGGTCTCTCAAGACTTTTCCTACTGCAGAGGAATCTCCTGGGCTACCAAAGACAAAGTGCAACAGTCAAATTATTTTGGGTCACTCACTCAAGCATTTTCAATTCGAGTTGGTTCCTTCAATGGAGAGGAGATTTATGCTCCTTTCAAGAGCCTTCTCCCCATGGTAATTTCTATAACTCATTCTTATTATTATTACTATTTCTGTGTTTATCTTTGATTTTGTTTGCTATTTGGCAGTTCAATTTTCTTGCTTTACATGCTAACCATTGTCAGAAATCTTAGTTTTAACTTTGTCATGTAAAGTCATTGTTGCAGTAAGTTTCAACTTTTCACATGCAGTAGCTTTATTCTTTAGTTTTAGCTGTTATTTTTTGGTTGGCATGTTAATTTTTAATGAAGATTTTAATACTGAAGTTTATTATTTTTTTAAAAAATAATAATAAACACAGGTTAACCCAGATGACATTGTGTTTGGAGGGTGGGACATAAGTGACATGAACTTGGCAGATGCTATGGCCCGGGCTAAGGTTTTGGACATTGATCTTCAGAAACAATTGAGGCCCTACATGGAATCTATGGTCCCACTCCCTGGAATCTATGATCCTGATTTTATTGCTGCTAATCAAGGCTCACGTGCTAACAACGTGATCAAAGGAACTAAGAAAGAGCAAGTTGAGCAAGTTATGAAAGATATTAGGTATATATGATTCCCCTTTTTTTCTGTTTGAAATTTGATATAATTTGTCTTTTTATACAGTGGTTTGGTAATATTTTGTAATATTATGATTAATCAGAGAGTTTAAGGAGAAAAACAGGGTGGACAAAGTGGTTGTGCTATGGACAGCAAATACAGAGAGGTATAGTAATGTTGTGGTGGGACTAAATGACACTGTGGAGAACCTGTTGGGTTCTTTGGAGAAAAATGAAGCAGAAATCTCTCCATCAACCTTGCATGCTTTGGCTTGTATTTATGAAAATGTTCCTTTCATTAATGGAAGTCCTCAAAACACTTTTGTTCCTGGTAAAGTTCCTTTCTTTATATTGTTTGATCCTTCAATTAAAACTTGATTTTAATTGGTACATTATCTGCAGGACTCATTGATTTGGCTATTAAGAGAAACTGTTTAATCGGAGGAGATGACTTCAAGAGTGGTCAGACCAAGATGAAATCTGTATTGGTTGATTTCCTTGTTGGGGCTGGCATTAAGGTATGCAAATGTTAAGGTTGTTTCTGAATTGATATTCATATAATTTGCTTACTATATAGATGATAATTTAACTTGTATTTGCTCATGAAGATGAAATTCATCTCATTTTCTCATGAATTCATAAAAAAAGAAAATTGTTTGTAATGATGTAGAATTTGGTTTTAGAATCTGAATCCCAGTTAATTAATGTGAAGTAAATTCACTAACCAATTTTGCTGAAGTAATTTAGAGTTTATTCGACTTTAATGTTCTGTCCCAATTGGTGATATTGAAGCACTAGATCAAAGGGAAAAAAAAAAAAGGAAAAGAAAAACTGCAGGAGATGATTATTTTTTAATGAACCGTTGCCAAATCAACCATTCTGCCCAATTGTACTCTTTCTCCACTGACCTAACAAGGCTATATGCATGTGCGTGCGTATGTGCATGTGCATGCGTGTTCACTCATGATGTAGAAACTATTTAACTATTTATCAACAATAATGGTAATATGCATGTATATGTTTCATACTTTGTCGGATATTCTTGGTCTGGAGTCTCTATAATAGCTTTTCCAGTGGGAAACATTTACATTTGTGCTTCTAACTATAATTTGATGAATGACCAAATAAGAGTTGTGTGTTACCTAATCAACATGTTAGATGGGGGGTAGAAGCCTGTCTTAGATAATTGGATCTATTAATTTCTTTTTTGTTTCTATTAAAGCTTTTCAGTTCCCTTATCAATTATGTACAAGAACCCCTTTCCTAGAGATATAAGGGCATGCCATGTGTTGGTGGACCCAGCACGCAACATATTTTGTTTATCATTTTTTTTTTGAATTAAATAGTCTCATTTGCTGTTTTGAAGAATCTGTGTTTCAGTACAAATAATTCTGTGTATAATTGAAATGGTGAAATGATGCAGCCAACATCAATAGTGAGTTACAACCATCTGGGAAACAATGATGGAATGAACCTCTCAGCAGCTCAAACCTTCCGTTCGAAAGAGATCTCCAAGAGCAATGTTGTTGATGACATGGTCTCAAGCAACGGGATCCTCTATGAACCTGGTGAACATCCTGACCATGTTGTTGTCATCAAGGTAATTTTTATCCTTATGCCTTTGTTAGTTTGTTGATATTTGTTATTTTAATCATTCTTGATAATTGTAGTGATCATGTGATATCTTTTGTAGTATGTGCCATATGTGGGCGATAGCAAGAGAGCCATGGATGAGTACACTTCAGAGATATTCATGGGTGGCAAAAACACCATAGTCCTGCACAACACCTGTGAGGACTCTCTTTTGGCTGCACCAATCATCCTGGATTTAGTTCTTCTTGCAGAGCTGAGCACCAGGATTCAGCTCAAAGCTGAAGGGGAGGTGTGTTTCTTTTGCACAACGTTTTGTGTGATTAATTGTGGATTTAACTTAGAAGTTAAATGTATTTGTCTGCAGGGAAAGTTCCATTCGTTCCATCCTGTGGCTACAATTCTCAGTTACCTGACCAAGGCTCCTCTTGTAAGTTCTATACAGCATGCCTTGATATGATTCTTAATTGTGTTTTGTTGGAGAGTTTAAGGCTAATTGGCATGAAATGCAAAAAAACAGGTCCCACCAGGCACACCAGTGGTGAATGCGCTGTCAAAGCAGCGTGCGATGCTTGAGAACATATTGAGAGCTTGTGTTGGGTTGGCTCCTGAGAACAACATGATTTTGGAATACAAGTGAAAACTCCATATTAGAAGAAGATAAAAAATGGAAAAAGAATAGCAGCCATTTTCTGTTCTCTTATAAGTAGATTCAAGTTGTTAATGCCCTGCCCTTTCATAAAAATGTAATGTTTGTGTGATATTGGCCAGTAATGTTTCTATGTATGGGTTTGGCGTTTATTTTAAAATAACAATAATATTTTTGAAAATAACAAGATTTTTGAGAGAAATATAAAATTTAATTATATTGAATTTTATAACTTGGTTTACAATAAAGTGAAATGAAAACTTGGCAAAACAAAGGAGGTTGACAATAAAAATTAAAGAAAAGCTAATGATTTGATGAGTAATTTGTTGATGTTGAGTTGTGTGATTATCGAAGACTGTTGATTATGGTCAATGATTGTTGATGTGTTGATTTCTTCCTCCAATGCTCTGTTTATAGTCTCTTGTGCTTTTTTTTCCCAAGCACAGTAGATGAAAGTCAACAGTTAATCCTAAAGCATTATGGTAATCTCTACACATTTTTTTTTTTTTTCCTCAAGCTTCTTCCTCTAAAACTTTTTGATATTTTTTGTAAGGTAATTTATAAAAAAAAATCTTGAAATTTTATAATGGGCTAATTAATTAATGGGTTCTTTCACCATTATTCAACTTAATTATATTTTGGCACAATCAGATTCCAATTTACCCATCTATCAAAAATAATAATGATACTAGACGTAATGGGAAAATAGGCTTAAGGGAATATACACTTTAAGAAAGGAAACATCCCTAACAGATAGGCTTCAGGGAATGAATAATAAATCCATTACAATTAACTAACTAAGTATTACTTGTTCATGAACTAATTAAGTTCATACACATGCAATGAGTAAGCAATAGAAAATATAAATAAAACATAGGTGTTGGATTTTGCTATTGTCTTGTTAGTGGCATTTTTTTAACTATTCGGATAGACTCTGTATACTGCCAAGCATACTGCCAAGCATAAAAGGTATTTAAAGTTTGTAATAAATAAGAGACTAGCATTAAAAAGAGATGTAATACATTGAAAGCACTTATTTTTTTTTTTTCGTATTTAAGGTTTTTTTTTTTACACTAAAATGTCTCAACCAGTCGTAATAAGATGATGTCAAAATATCATTTTCAAGTCTTGATAAAAAAAAAGCATCATAATTAAATTTTTGGTAGGAACATAATCACGCCCATGACTATAAAGTCACGTGTCACTTCATCAATAACACACCATAAATAGCCTTTGAGATCTAATTCCCTGCTTCTGACATAAATTGCGCCTGTGACTCCTGGTCGCATGCCAAGTCACGCTCCAACCTCAAGTGTGAGTAGCTTTTGTGTCTTTTTGACACATTAAGGTCATGCCTGCAACTAAGCTAAATGGTAAAAAGATTTCTAACAAATTTTGAATTTGTGAATAATGCTTGTAACCTTTTAAAATCTTATACCTATATACTTAATTGAAAATATTAATACTTTCAATTTGATATGCCAAAGTAAAAAATATGAGACAACCCCACTTAGGAAAACAGTCAGGAAGAGGATGAACAAGAGTTCGTCAAAGATTTAATGGTTGACCTCTTTGGATAACTTAATACTAAGGTGTATCTTCTTCGCACACACATCACGGGACAATTCAACACCTTGAATGACCATGTGGAAACGGTGGAACAACAATAGGACCAACTTCAAAGCTTAATGAAGAAAGCTCTTCCAAACTCACAATCACCACCTCAAGCCTAATCCCTTTTCAATTCTAACCATTTGCATATCTACCTTTATGTTATCTTCACTCTCATATTTTTAGTATTGTTGGTTTTCTATTGCCTTATTTGTCATTGTATTCTAACTTTTAAGTATTTTCACTAAGACAATATGACTACGGAAATATTTGAATTATGCTATTCCTATTTATATTTAACTATCTTATGAAAGTGTATTGGTTTTTATTCCATTTGGATTTGATTGTGTATTGTGTTGTTGATAATGACTAAATATACATAGTTTTTACTTTTTTTCTTGGCCATTATCCGAGTCTAATTACATTCAATTTGCTTGTTTTAGTGTGCTTTCAGCTCTTCTAAGTTTAAACATCAATCCAGAGCTAAGTAATGCAAAATTTTGGATTTAGAGCACGAAAAGGGCAAAAAGGAGCAAGATCGTGACGAGTTTGAATGTACTTCGGTATTTTGATCATAACTTGAGCTATATAGAGGTCTGATTGAAATTATCCAAGTACCATTGGAAAACTAAGAGTAAGATCTACAAATTTGTAGAAGACCAGAAAGCCAAATTCGGCAATGGTACTGTTCATAACTGTGAAGAGTACCTATGATCACTAGTGAGCTTGCTGTTTTTTTTTAAGGTTTTTCTAGGCATTTCAATAGTTTAATCATAACTTGAGCTACAGAGCTTCGATCGAGATGATCCATGTACCATTGGAAAGATAAGAGAAAGATCTACAACTTTATAAAAGACTAAAAAACTTAATTCGGCTCAAGGACAATCGTCACGGGCGTGAGAATTACCTATGACTACCTTGCCACTTACTATTTCTCAAGGGTTTTTCAAGGCAAATCTCACGGGCAGTGGTCTCGGGCATGAATATTTCCCATGACCACACAATTTCGAGATTTATAAAAGTGAAATTACATAAAAAAAAAAAAAAAAGAAAGGGTTTGTCTTAGTACTTTGGGTCTAGGACTTTTCTAAAAACCTTAGAGCTGCTAAGAACCAAGAAATTGGAGATCAAAGAAGCAAATTTGAGGTGGAGTAACACATTTAGATGTAAGATTGAGCAAGATTATCAAGGGATTAGAGGATTAAGCAAGATTTCTTCATGGATTTCTTGGCTTATTTCCTTCTTCTCTTATTTTCTTGTTCTTGTAGGCAAGTTTCAATTACTTTATATGGATTAATTAATGGTTTTCTTAACAAAATTGATTTTTTGCATCAATTTGTATCTTTGAATGAAATTTTCTGCACTTTAAATAGCAAAGCATGCTTTTTTTATAATGGTTGTTGCTTTTTCTTTGCTAGAAATAGAGAGATTGAGCTTAGAACACACATAGGCACATGGGTTTGTTGTGATTGCTAGAGATAGATTCACAAACACCTAGGCTTTGCTTTGATTTCTTGAATTGCTTAATGCTTTGCCTAATTGAATGGGTTTATGAAGAGATTTTTTACTCATTACTTAGGGATTTAATCACTTGAGAAATGGTTAAATATAGTTTTGAAGGAATACCTATTTGATGCTTGAATGAAATTTCATTGAGTTGTTGATTTCTCTTGTAATTGTGATTAAAACGAGTTGAGGTCGAGGTAGATGCTCTATTTCATGTTTGTTTCATCCTAAGTCTTGCATTTTCTTGAATTTATCCCATTAGAAATTAGTTAGTAGTTAGGATTTTAATTTTTAGTTTTTAATTAATTAGAACCAACATTATTGTGAACTAGACAATAGTTAAAGTTTGAGCTAGTACTTGCGCCATTGTCTCTATGGATCGACCTCGTTATTGCTATACTACCTAAACAATAGGTGCACTTGCCTAGAGCCAGGGTAGAATTAGCCATCGAGATTTATAAATTGTATAACCCCTGGTGTTGCCTCGCGGCACGCATTGAGTTTTTGGCGTCGTTACCGAGGATACTTGTATGTAATACTACTGATATAATAGCAACTATTGATCTAGTCTTTTGTTTATATTTGTTTATTTTCATTTATTTTGTTTGCTTTTTCTATTTTATCTTTTTTTTTTTTGTTTTAAGTTTTTGTTATAGATAAATCTCTCTATGAATGATTGGTATTATCAACAATGAAGTTCCTACCTAAATCAAGAATGAGGATATCCAGGAAATCATTACCATAGCAATTTACACATCTTTCAAGATGATTTCTCAAATGATTATGGATGAGGAGCAAAAGAGAAGTCATCCTTTGAGCTTGTAGTGGGAAGATTTGTAGAGTCTAGGAGACTTGGGTGAAGGATGTGTTACACAAAAGCAATGTATTGAAAAATACCTCCCCAACTCAATTTGGGGTAGAGGCCATATTAGGAGATGATGAGAAAGTGCAAGAAGAGCTTAGGTTAGAAGAGATGTTTGTGAAAATAGTAGAAACTACCGATAGTAAATTTTGGAGCATATAAGAGGTTATGGCAAACTAACAAGCCTCTCTTCACAACCTAAAAGTTCAAGTTGGGAAAATTTTGGAGTTTCTATAATCCTCACCAATAGACAATTTACCCAACTATGTTAATGCTATTCTGGAGGACCGACAAAAATCCATTATCACCTGGTGGTTATGGGATGATGACGAAAATGAGAATGGTGAGCAATATGATATGAATGAAGTGGGAACAAGTGTTGAAATTACCACACCCATAATCCAAACACCTACCCTCCCTATAACCTAAATTCCAACCATTGAGCACCCTGCCACTCTATGCTTTACACAGCTACCATCCTTCTCAAAATGTTTAGTTGTTGAAGAAACAAGTATGTTTCCAGTACTTGTGATCTCTAAATCTTCTTTAGAGAGGGAAATATACTATGTGGAGGTGTTGGAAGACAAATTAAGTGAATTTGGGTTGACAATCTGAGAATTACAAGGGGTGGAGGAAGAAGATGTCATATTCAATCTCATAGAAGCTCGAACTACATGCCCCACCACAAGACAATGGGTAAAGCTCTTTGATGATGGTTCCAAACCTTGCAAGCTTAGGTAAGCACACTATGGAGAACTAAAAATATTATGTGTTGATAAAAGAAGGCTATGTATAGGCCAACACCCTTACATACTCTTCTTTGTTCTGATTTATGGGGTATCCAACACAACGTAACCTCTACTTCCTTGGTAGAAGAAGAATAACAACAACATCCAGCTAATACGACGTTAAAGAAGTGCTGAATGGGTTGCAACCCATTAATCTTTTAAGCTTTTCTTATTTTAGTTTAATGCTCATTTTCTTGTGTTTTTTTATTGTAATAACTAGGCCTTATTCTTTTGTGGTTTCATTGTAAAACCAAATCTAACCCTGATTTGTAGCACTTAATTTCTACTTTAGATCAGATTGTATTATTGAGGAAGGCTGGATACTTTTTGTTTTAGAGCAATATTCTTTCCCCGCTCTCTT
>CAOJBK010739370.1:0-10334 GCA_948294925.1 Codiaeum variegatum | reverse complement strand
TTTTATTCTCTTATGTTGTTTATAGTGTCTTCACCCCATACTACAGTGAGACTGTACTTTATAGTTATTCTGAGTTGCGAGATGAAAATGAGGATGGAATATCGACTCTTTTCTATCTTCAGAAAATTTTTCCAGGTATCTTTCTTATTTCTTTGTTCTATTCTCTGAAATCTCAGTAGGTAGTCCCTTGGGAATCCTGAACATGGGCTAAACAGTACAGAGGGTTTTGAAAGACGAAGCCTGAATAAGAATGATACACCCTTGATGAAAGAATTCCCTCATGTGAAGTGGTTGACTTAGGGTTATCATCCAGGGGCTTCTAAGTCCATGGCCAATCTTGAACCCCATACTGATGAAGTGGCTGTGTAACTTCAAGGCTGACATTTTTAAAAACTTGCCACGCAAGTAAAAACATCAATTCCCTAGCATTTTGACCTGACATAAGCTCTTCTGTTATGTCTCTTTACCATATTGAAGTTGTAGACGGTGCATGTGGCGCCTGCGGTGGAGGGAAAATGCGGTGTTCGGTTGGAGAGAGAAGGGATGGGGTGGGGTGTTGGGTTGTTCTGTTCAATATGTTACTAAGTGCTCAAGTTCTGTCTTGATTCTTTATCAAGCATGATTGCCTTTTCTGGTTGATGACTGTGAAACTGTTTTCTGTTTTAGATGAATGGGATAATTTTTTGGAACGGATTGGCAGAAGAGAGTCTACTGAGGATGTTGATTTTCAAAGAAATTCTTCTGATACTTTGGAGCTTCGTTTTTGGGCGTCCTACCGAGGACAGACTCTTGCTCGAACTGGTAAGATTTTTTTGAAATGATTGCCATGTATTATTTCCTTATGATTTCATTTTCGGTTCCTATATTTTCTTCTCATTGTCTCAATGATGCTCATAGGATAAAGCTATCTCTATTTTTTTAGCCTTAATATTTCCTTTTTCCTTGGGTGGCAGTGCGTGGTATGATGTATTATAGGAGGGCTTTAATGTTGCAGAGCTTTTTGGAAAGGAGATCATTAGGAGGTACTTACTTAGGACTTTTCCATAATGTTCTCTTCCATATGAGGCAAGATGTCAAAGTGTTCACTTGGTTATCTTTTATTTGTAGTGGATGATTATTCTCAAACAGAGTCCCTCACCACTCAAGGTTTTGAATTATCACGAGAATCAAGGGCTCAAGCTGACCTTAAATTCACTTATGTGGTGTCATGCCAAATTTATGGGCAACAAAAGCAGCGGAAGGATAAAGAGGCTGCTGATATTGGTCTTTTGTTGCAGCGGTAAAATATTTTCCTTTAATTATTTGATCTATGGACTCATGGTTGTTAAAGGGGCGCGCCCAAGGCCCAACCCCTAGAGCTTAGAACCTGCAAAGGCGCGCGACTATGTGCGCCTGGTTTTGTTTGTGAGGCGCTATCAAGGCGCGCCTATAGAAATTGAGGCGCAAATTCTCTATTTTTAATGTTTTTTTAAATAAAATATTTAAAACAAATCTGAACCATCTCTTTTAAAGTATAAAACTCTTATTGTGGACATTCATCCACCATATGACATCTAATAAAATAGGAAAAAAGACTAAAAAAGAGGAATTAGGTTATTTCAAAAAAAAAAAGGCAAAAATGCTGCATACCCCACCTCTTCAAGTGCTAAGCATAAGCAAAAAGAAAAGGCAAATCCATCGTCTCGTTTAGTTCTTAGGGATGAGGAAGAAATTAATTTGGATGAGGAGGATGATGAATTTAATAATGATGAAGAAGACAACTATGAGCTTGATGATGATTAACCATTCAATTATGAAGAGTTGCCTTAAAATAAAATGGATGCCTTTTAGTTCTTTAGAATTAGAAAGTAGGAACTTTGTCTGTCATTTTGCATTAGAAACCTTTATTTAAGGTTTCATGTTACTTGTTTGGTGTCTTTTGATGATAAATTATGTGTTTTAGTACTAATGGAGTATTGTAATTTTTGTACAAGTATTCTTTAAATTTGAATTTTAAAAAAAAATATTTTGTTCCTCATTTCGTTTGGGCGTGTGCCTACGCCTTGCGCCTAGGCTACCCCTTTGCGCCTTGAGCCTTTAATTACTATGTATGGACTTGATTTTTCTAACTTTTCAGTATGAGTTGCCTACTGTTTTTTTTTTGCTTGGAAATTGAAAAGTTTCTTTTTTGACGTACTATTTTCAAACATTTCAGTGAGGATGTGAGAATGGGTATGAGGTGTTTGTATATTGCATGCAATGTATTGATGGCATGAGAAGCCATTTAGTTATGCATTTATGAGGAGCTGAAGGAAGAGGCTTCTGAAACATTTTCCATTGTATTAGGAATGCTGTAACTAGTTCTCTATACTTGACGCTTTCTTCCGTTTAACACTCTTTCATAACAGTTTAAGGGACTGGGGATATGCAATTCCCTGATGCGTGAGTTAGATCTGGATAAGGTTTCCTTGCATGTGATCTTGTTTTGGCTAAGGTTGATCCCATCTTGCAAATATTAAGCACTAGTTCTGTGTGGATTGGTTCCTTAAAAACATAAAAAGAGAGAGAAACTAGGTACATGATGCAAATATTTTAACAGGTCTCTTGCTGGATCCAGCTTTGATGAGGCTTCTGTTTGACAATAATCATGTGCTATTCTATTTTATAGGTTGCATATCTTTTATCAGATATAATTGTGCACATGTACAGACAGGAATACATCATTTAATGTTCAAGACTGAAATCTAAATTACCAACTACTTTGGAATGGAAAACACCCTCGTTCAACAAATCTGTTCTGCGTCCTTCCTGAATACGAGCCACAATATCACACTTTGTTTTCCTCATGTTAATCTGTCCTCTTAAAATATCCTCCTTGTCTAGAGTTTGAACTTTGAAGGGTACAAATGTTGTCTAAATATAAGCCGCCTCAGTAACATGTTCCCCTTCTATGCCATGCAGTGATGGAGGTGTCTGGACATGATGGAACAAGGAGAGGGTGGTGGTGGAGTGTGAAAATTGCTAGATAGCAGAGCTTTACTTTTGTTTCATTTAAACCTAGCTAAATAACTTCTGAACTTTTTATTGTGTTCTTGTTCTCTATTTTTTTTTCCCAATTCATGTTTCTCTTGCATTATTTGCATTGTTAGCTATCAATGTAGCACTTGCAAATGCGTGTGTTAAATTAAAATCAAAATTGTCTGAACTGAAAAGAGAAGTTACTTAGAAATAGTTCAATGATTAATGCAGAAATGAGAAGTATTGAAAAGCTAGTCATCCACTGAAATCTGAGGGTACAAGTTCAGACAAGTGTCTGAAGGGGGAAAAATTTGAATTTGTAGGAACTTGATAACTTTGATTCTTCTAATTGTCATATTCATGTATTTCTCCCTTTTATATTTTTGCCTCGTAGGTTTTGGAATAACAAATGGAAAATTCATGATTGAAAACTGACTCAATAATACTGTTTACTCCATATTATTGCCTATGTTCTGCTCATTTGGTTATGACCGTATTTTCTGCTTTTAGGAATGAGGCACTTCGTGTTGCCTTCATACATGTGGAGGAAAGTGGTACTGCTGATGGAAAGGGTTCTAAGGAATTTTATTCCAAGCTTGTTAAAGCTGATATACATGGAAAAGACCAGGTAGACAATTGATTTTTATTGAACAGCATTTCTGTTATCAATTATACCTTTTTGGGAAATTGTTCTTGATTTTGCATCACTACTTATGCTTTAGAGTGTTCTTATCACAAAGCAAATACAGTGACAACTTAATTTGGTTGCTGATGATGAATTGAACAATAATGTGAGTTTTGTTGCATTAATCTCTATTTTCTCAGGTCCTAGAGCTCTTTGAAGTGGGCCTATGTTTAGAGGAATAGTTAAAATTAAAATGCTTGCCTTATTTTCCAAACTGAAGTGCTGGGTGGTTGTGGTTCAGTTTTGCATGGCTGTTGAATTAAATCTGTGATGAAAGCTTGTGGCTGTTTGGACATTCCACTGTTTATAATTTTGCTTAATTTTATCAAGAATTATTTTCTATGGTGTTGTTGAGAATGGTGGTTGAAGTGTCTTCATAATTGGCATTCTTTTTGTCTCCATGGAGCATTCATGCTAAATTGTTCCTTTAAAAATATTTCTTGTCTTCTTTCTTTGACGCAAAGTAATTTTTGATTCACCTTGTGTGCTTTTTATCTTTGTGTCCAGGAAATATATTCAATCAAACTTCCTGGAGATCCAAAGCTTGGAGAAGGGAAGCCTGAAAACCAAAACCATGCTATAATTTTCACTCGTGGGGATGCTATTCAAGCTATTGACATGAACCAGGTTATATATTTGTTCTTCATCTATTTATGATGATTACTCTGGTGTTAGGTAGATCGCCAATCCTTTGTAAGTTTTTGAACCTCAGAATAGCCTAAATTGCAAACGTTTGGGTTGATATTATAGTTTTATCGTTAATCCACAATGTTTGTCTTGAAAGTCCCTTAACTGACAGCTGTGCATTTTTAATCGCCTCATAGCAAGTGTTTGGTTCATTATTCCTAGGTAACCAACACTAGTATTAATTCATTTTCCCCATTAGTTGCTACGAGGTGACGTGTTAGGCCATCTATTCCCCTTGGCTTCTTAATTCTGTTATTTCCCAAAGAAGTGTGGAACCACTAAGTGCTTCATAAGATATAATTTTTTGCTAGGAGCAAGATTATGCAACCTGATGAATATACCATTTTTATAGGACAACTACCTTGAAGAAGCAATGAAAATGAGAAATCTGCTAGAGGAGTTCCAGGCAAAACATGGCATTCGACCTCCCACTATTCTTGGTGTTAGAGAGAATGTTTTTACAGGAAGGTTTGGCATACTCTCTCTTGTACGAGTGGCTACTGTTGTTTTGTTGCTCTTATGATCTTATAATTCATTGTTTTGAATGTATCTATACAGCGTCTCATCTTTAGCTTGGTTTATGTCGAATCAAGAGACTAGTTTTGTAACATTGGCCCAGCGCGTGTTGGCAAACCCTCTCAAGTAAGTAGTTTTTAGCCTATTCGTTATCCTATTAAGAAAAAGAATTAGATGGTAACTTGAGTAGACTTTCGTTTCTTTTTGATGTGGTGATTCCATGAGGTGCTGTTCTCTAACATGATGATATTGAGCTGTAGAGTTTTAATGTTGTTCTCTAACAATCATGACCCATGATTGTTTATCCACATAACACCTTTATAAATGTGTGGGCCATAAATTGTTAACTGCAAATGGTATTATATTGACCTAAATTTCCAAACACGCACCTTTCAAAGTTACTCGTTATAACCTGCTCATCTTCCACAAAATGTTAAGAATAAGATTGAAACATGGATGAGTACGTTTTTATGTAGAATTAATTCATGATAAAAAATTTTGTGCTCAAAGAATATTCTCTTATTCTGATTCTAATTGCTTCTGTTATGGTGAGAAGTATGTTACTTATGATTTAGAGCTTCACCTAGTTTTAGGGCTCTGATTAGCAATGTAGGTATTTATTTAAATGTTATTTAGCTGTTGAGGAAAAATCACATTGGGAAATTCATGGTGAGGACATCCTTCCGCAATAATTGGGAAATTTTAACCATCCATAAACATATGGAATTGTATTGCAGAAGTAATATTTATTTCTTTTGTATAAATTAGGTGCTGGATGTTCTTTCTGCTTTATTCTGCTCGTTATTGTGGGCCAGCAAAGTTGTCCTTTTGAGGGGAAAAAAACCGGAAGTCAAATATATATGTACTTGGTATTTCAGTTTGTGGGTTTGGTTCCAGATCAAAATCTATTTCTCATTGTTTTCTTTATTTAAGAAACTTTTGTCTGTAATTCACTTTGGTGGATAAAAGCAGTCTTTTCGTCTTAGAAACATACATTCTCTTCTATAATTCACTTTGGTGTATGAATGATATTAAATCCTGTGCTTGCCTTTCGTAATCTGTCTCAAAACATTGTGTTTAAAGGAGCATAATATTATTCTTCTCTTAAATGAATATCTAATGAGTATTTATTGTTCCATTAAAAAACACCACCTTGCAGAGTCCGCATGCACTATGGCCATCCAGATGTTTTTGATCGAATATTTCACATAACTCGAGGTGGTGTTAGCAAGGCATCGCGTGTAATCAATATTAGTGAAGATATATATGCTGGTATGCGTCAAGTTCAAAGTGATATTTGTTTTATTCCCTTCTTCCTTTCTCTTATAACTTTTTCAGGGAAAGGTATTGTTACTGAATTGTGTACCTTTCTTAGTTAATTACTATGCTTTTAAAGTATGTAGTCATTTAGGACAGGCTATGGATTGGGTTGGTGAAGAACTGACCAATGATATATCAATTTGCCTTTAAAGTATCCTATTCCTTCAAAAGGATATCGAACTGATAAGTGATGCGTTTTATCTGAAACTGACGCACCCTCCGGTTCAACTTTTTGCCTTTTGCTTTCAAGAGTAATTTTTATAGATTTTGATTTTGAGAGAGAGAAAATTCAGTAAAAAGAGAACATATTTAGGGGGGTTTTGTTTGCAGAATGAAATAGACAAGGTATGCAACAAATTAATGCACATAATACTTGAAACTTCCGTGAAAGCTTGAGGTTATAAATTTGCTATTCTATTCAATAATTAGTTTACATCAAAATTTAAACCAAAGCTAAGAATAGTTATTCCATGTTATTGATAAATCCAATGAGACCTCCTTAGCATGCTAAGTACATAAATTTTGCTTTATGTCTGGTTAAAATTACCTTTTGTTGAAATTTGACTTGTCTGCTTTTATAAAATTGCATTTTGCTTATCCAGCCAAGCATTGCTGGTTCAGAAAGAAGATTTGGAGGAAAAAAAATGCAAACCAACCTTACGGTGTATTAAGTTAGTCTATATATTTATTGGTCTTAATTATTGAAATCTACAGGTCTTGGTTGCACCTTAGATATATCCTATGGGAGACTCACCAAGTTTTTCTCTACTTTTGTGGCGTCTGAAGCACAGATGCATTAATAAAACTATATAATTTCTGTTCATGCTTCTTCGACATTTATGAAAATACTGGGAATTTCGAGGGCTTCACAAGCATATTTGAAAACAAATGCTTAATCCTTCATTGTTTTACACAGATCCTTTTTTGTTTGTTGTTTAGTCTACTTTTTACTGCTCTGAAGTTTTCTTTTTCCTTTTTCTCTGCATTCTTTCTCTTCTTTATATAAATCTTTTTTTTTTCTTTTTATTGTGCACTTAATGGTTGGTGAATCATTACTAGAAATAGAAAATGCATTATGTATTCTGCATAGTCATATATGAAAAACAAGAGCTCACAGGTTAATCAATTGACCATACTTATTTTGAGCTTTTCCAGAAAATTATTAAATAATGAATTCTTCTCAGAAACTTTACTCTTGCACCTGGTTAAGATTGTGTTGAGAGAGTGTGGCGGTCTATGGGTCTCTCTCCTGATTTTTATGATACTGAATGGAACACTGCAGGTTTTAACTCCACATTAAGGCAGGGAAATGTTACACACCATGAATACATTCAGGTTTGTATTCTTGGTCATATGAAAGCCATGTTGTCTTTGTAAACCATATTCCTGGTTTATTAATAGCCTGCCTCATGAAGGTTGGGAAGGGAAGAGATGTTGGGTTGAACCAAATAGCCCTTTTCGAAGGGAAAGTGGCTGGAGGAAACGGAGAGCAAGTCCTGAGCAGGGATGTGTATAGGCTTGGGCAACTTTTTGATTTCTTCAGAATGCTCTCTTTCTACTTCACAACTGTTGGGTACTATGTTTGTACAATGGTAAGGATTTTGGACCAGGTTTGTTTCTTACGTCAATTAATTTGATATCATTGAAGTGATATGTCTTCCAATTTTTTACTTCATGCAGATGACAGTCCTTACAGTGTATGTATTCCTGTATGGGAGGGTCTACCTGGTAATTTAACCAACCTTAGACATCTTCTAATTAATTTGAGCACCCTGTTTTGTTTGATTTTCTCCCTTTATTTTTGAATTTGTACTCTTTTCCTGTGCTTCATTTTATAGTGGGACACTGGCTAAGATTATAATTAATCATTGTATAACTAGATATACACCCTCTACTTCAGACAATTTACACTAAGTACATTGAATGCAATCATTTCACTGACAATTGATACGCTTGTAGAGGCGCTATTAAAACTATTGCCTTATTTAAGAAAAAATGTTAATGGCAAAGTTTGCTTTCATGTTACCCTTTTCTTGTTTAATTGCTGTTGGTATACAAGAGATCTGGACACATGGTGTTTGAAATTTAAATTTACAGGCCAAGGGGATGATATCGGAAAACGTTTATCCCCAGGTCTGATTGTCTATAGTTTGATATTAGTATTTTTCTTTGTGGAGATTTATCACCTGATTGTGCTTGTAAGTATTGGGAAGGCTAGCTTTGGGTTTTGTAACTAGATTTTGAATTGGTATGTTTTTGCTCATTTCTTATCTCCTTAAAAATGAAAGGTTATAATTCGATTTTGTAATGCACTACTTGGATGCTTGAACTGCTTTTGCGATATTCTGATCAGTAATCAAAGTTTCTGAGTATAAATGATGTTTGTAAAGCCTCATTTTTGTGCTTGAATTTTAAACTCAGTTTAGAGTATGCTTGTTAGCGATCGTATTCAATCCTAACAACAAAAAGAAGAATGTAATTGAATATACTTTCTGAATTTTTTTAAACAAGTGTGCCTGGAAATCCCAGGAATCTGTTTATGGCTCAAATAAAACTTGTTTCTGCTGTCCATACTTCTACGACTTGTCTTTACCAAATTTCAAATGTTGGCAGATGGGAGACTTCAGTGTTTATATAACTTTGTTGTCTAATTTATTTGAATATGCTACATAGCACTTGAATTTGTGACAAGGACTAAGACATCTGTTTAGATTCTCAAGAAATTTGGTTGTTTTGTATTTTCAAGTGCCATTTCTTTAGTGTAGCAAACCAGGCATCACTTGGGTTTTTGCAGATGCAGATCTTTTAGTTGTTGTATCTAAAAGAAATGAAGCTGCACATGTCTATGTGAGGTCATGCCTGTCCCTGTTGCTACTGCTATGCCCATGTTTATTTTCAACTGTGCAATTAAGGGTAGAAACTAGTTCTGGGTATTTCTGAGGCTTCCTCTGGTCAAGTTCATATGAAATTGTTTTTTTTTATGGGTTTAAAATCATTCTAATACTATTCTTAGATATGGATAAGGAATATTTTATTAATATACGGCCAACATTTCCAGGCTTTCTCTGGACTTGATAGTGCAATTGCAACGGAAGCAAAGCAGTTAGGAAACACAGCTATAGATGCTGTTTTGAACACACAATTCTTGGTCCAGATTGGAGTTTTTACTGCAGTCCCCATGATAATGGGTTTTATCCTTGAATTGGGATTGCTGAAGGTGAGTCCATGTAGTTTTTTATTGATGTTTTGTTTTATTTAATTTGATGTTCTTAAGCTTCTTTCATGCTGTGAATTGACAGGTCATTTGCCTTAAAGCAACAGTGCCTATGTTTATGTTTTCTAGTAGCTATTCTATGCTTCACTTGTTTATTCTTTGTAAATTTATTTTGACTTGTGAGTATATTTATCTGACCTGTTTATTTCTCCACTGGGATAATTTCCTTTTAAATGCAGGCTGTTTTTAGCTTTATTACGATGCAACTTCAGTTGTGTTCAGTCTTCTTCACATTTTCTTTGGGTACTAAAACGCATTATTTTGGACGTACTATCCTCCATGGAGGTGCAAAAGTATGCCTTATTCACTCTCTATCACAACCCCAACACATGTACACACACCCTGCTTGTTATTCTAATGTAAAACTCTTGCTCCATTTCTGTTGTAAAATGATTATTTATCTTAAATGCACCAACAGTATAGAGCAACCGGTAGAGGCTTTGTGGTCCGTCACATCAAATTTGCTGAAAACTACAGGCTTTACTCAAGAAGTCATTTTGTTAAAGCGTAAGTAACATCTACATGAGGATTGATTTTAGTTTTGGTTGTCTACTACCAGTCGTTATCCTGACTTCTTTCTTCTGTTTTTTTATACTTAGTTATTTAAGCTTGGCATTATCTATGAAGTCTTTTTGATTTGAATCCTTCCAAATTCTTCCCACTCAGGCTTGAAGTGGCATTGCTGCTTGTAGTCTACATTGCTTATGGGTACATAGATGGCGGTGCCACATCCTTTGTGTTGCTGACTCTAAGCAGCTGGTTTCTTGTCATCTCATGGCTTTTTGCTCCTTACATTTTCAACCCCTCAGGTTTTGAGTGGCAAAAGTAAGCTTTGTATTTAAGCCTCTTAACTAA
>CAOJBK010739160.1:0-27115 GCA_948294925.1 Codiaeum variegatum | reverse complement strand
TGCTTTGTTTAATACATTCTCATTGCAACTGCTGCTATGTTTCTATTCCAGGAACTCCTTCTAAAATGATTTAGGGCTGACCTTGATAAGAGACGAGAATAGAAGCAACGTTTGGAAGATGAACACCTGAGAGCAAACATGTAAAAGTTGAGAAAAGATATGGAGAAAACAGGTGGAGAACTAGTGGTCTTAAGCATTTGTTTCGCGATTTCCCCTTTGTTTTATTCAACTTGAAATGATCGATTTAATAAGATTTTTATTGTTACATATGGAAAGGAAGGCATGTGAAGTTGTTTTTAATGATGGGAAGTTCATTTACAAGTAGGCTGGGAAGCTTCTTAGCTAGAGGAGTAATAACTGCTAGTCGATCAATCACTGAAAAGGGCATTCTTAAGGTATAGCTATAACATAAAACTCATTGTAGTTTATTTATTTATTCCTATTGAGTTTAACAGTTCTTGCACTTTCTGATGCATATACTAACTAAAAATTTTCTTAGACTCAATGGTTATTAATTGAATTGATTGGTAATTTTTTTATAAGGTTAACTATTTAATGTCATTTTATCAAAACATACTGTAGAGAAGATAATGATTAAATACAGCATATTTATTGTGATATATGCTATGGTTCACCCCACAAAAAGTGTAGGTATTTTCTTTGCTAGCTACCATAGGAAATTTAAGGAAGAGACATGAGAAATATAGAATAAATAAATATAGATATAGTTTTACTATTATTATTGAGTCATTATTTACCGTGTGTTCAACAAGGTTCAAATAAGTAGAAATTTGAAAATAATATATAAAATAAAGTATATATAGAAAAATTGCAACCTATAACCCCTAAATTGCTTCAAGTTTCAACTTGAACTAATCTCCTTAAATAATTACAATACTTCCCTTTTGTTTCCCATAAAAAACTCAACTCAACTCAGATAAATCTCCGAAAATTAATTCAGATTAGCTACATGGATTGTTTGTTTCCACTCTTAAAAGATTCTAGGTGATGTCTTCTAATCTAACATTGTAATGCCTCTAAATCATATTCCACTCTCTGATGTCTACATGTCATATTATTTTACTGATGTTTTCTTAAGTCTATATTTTGTTTTGCTACTGGTGTAATGCTTCAGTCCAGTCTTGGGGATGTTTATTGTTTATTGAGTTTGTTGTTTATTTTGTTGTTGAAATTGAACTAAAAGTTTTTTTAAGGGGGAAAATGTTCTATTTTTAGGGGAGATTCTGCCGAAATTTTATTAAAATTTCATATTAATTAATTTTTATTATTGTTATTTTGTAGGATGAGCGGTATGCCACCAGTTCACGACCGTAAGAAGTAAGATTTTGCTCTTTAATCTCGTTTTTGCTTGATAAAAGCTTAACAATGCATCAAAGTCCTCTTGATTAGTGCATTCTATAGTTGGGTTATTGTACTCACATTAGATATCCATACTGTTATTTTTTTTTATTTCACTATTGATCATCAATCATTTTCAATTGTTGATTTATTTACTGTTGATTTATGTTGTGCAGGTGATGTCAAACCAAGAGGCATATGATTGTATTAGGTGTCTTTCAAGCACAAAGTGTAGAGAAACATTTTGATCTATAAGATAGCACAAACATTTTGATATATAGTATAAGATTAATATATATTTGAATGTTCTAAAGTACTGTATTTTATTTTAAATTTTTTCATGCTAGTTCTCTAAATTATGATGTTCATATTAATTTTATTATATATATATATATATATATATATATTTATATTTATTGTTATTATTAATGATATTATCTATTAAAAAAAATTTTCAATATTTTTGACATAATTAGTGACTCATTTTATTTGGTCAGTAAATTACTGATGCAATATTTTAGTCAGGAAATAGTCGGTAAATTACCGACGCATTTTTTTGGGTAACTCGTCACTAATTATTTAAAAATATTACCGACCCAATATTTTAATTTACTGAAAAAATGCATCGATAATTACTGACCCAATAAATTTTGGTCAGTAATATTTAATTTTGTGACGGAAGAAATACTGACCCAATTTTTCGGTCGGTAAATGAAAAAATTGGGTCGGTAATACTGTTTACCCATCCCAAAATTAAATTTTTCGACCAAAAAATTGGGTCGGTATAAAATAATTTTTTTGTCGTGAAAATTTGAATCAATAACTACTTGTGAGTTGGATGCAAAAATATGCAAAAACATGAAGTTTTTAATCCTTTGATTCCAAAAGCAAGTAATTGGGAAGAAGAAATTTTGAATTGGGAATGAGTTGGGATGATTTTCATGAGAAAATTTGCGAGAAATTACATGGGAGATGAAGAGTTTTGATAAAGATCGGATTTTTTGTTTAAAATATGACTGGGCACACTTTTAAAATAGGTAGCACACGTGGCAAATTTAGGAGCGCACAGGACGTACACAAAAAAAAAATTAGCTCATGCCTTGAAAATAATTTTGGTTTAGAGACTCGCACGAGGTAACTTTTGGAAGTGCATGGGGCGTACGATGACCTATGAAAACCTCTAGACCAATTTCCCCAAATTTGTTTTTGAAATAGTAAGTCAAATGGGGCTACGTACGGTCTGTGCGTCATGCATTTTGGCCCGTGCGAGTGTCTGTATCATACATACCTCAAATTCGCTTGTACGGAGCTAAGAGCCAATTGCACGACCCGTGCCGTCCCCATGCATATCTTTGTTTCAAAATTTTTCTTTGAATAATTTCTATCTTTTGCATATTACGATGAACCCTTAATTTGGCACCTCCTAAATTGCTCGTTGTTTCTTGACTCTCAAAGGTTTGGGAACCTAACGAGGTCAAGGGGAAGCACCTCTTGTTGCTTCTAGGATAACCCACAAGATGAAAATTTTAAATTACAAAGGTTTTCATGAAATTTTGCATATTTTTTAGGAAATATTATTAATTTTTTCACCATTGCATCTGGCCTATTAATACAAGCCCAACAGATTTTACCAGGCCCAAAATGACAAAACACATGCGTAAATTACATTGTGCATGCGTAAATGACATTACACATGCGTGAAGGCTCTTGATCATGTGTAAATCCCTTTGTGTATGTGTAAAGGCTCACATGCATGCGTAATACGTGTTACGCACCGCCCCCAAATTTTTAGGGTTTCTGGCACAATTCCATATAAATTTAACATTTTAGAATAGACTCGGTCCAGTTTTTCCAGAATTTTTCAAACGACTTTTTATGTTATTTTACCAAATTCAAAGCCTCCTAAACACTTTTCTTAGCCTCTAAAAATAATAAAACGAATCCTAACTACTACAATTTTTGGTTGAATCACTTCAGAGCATTGGTTCTATACTGCGCTCATATCAGTTCCAATCAATCTAGATGATTAGTCCAGTCAATTTCAATTGAGACACTCAGACTCCGATCCTCTTCGAACACAAAGGAGACTCGTTCTGGATTTCTTAAGTCGTCTGACCCGCCAATCCTAAAGTCCCGCAAAGGTAATTGCGTTATAGTATACTCTTTTCTCTCAATTGTCAATTACTTTAAGCCCTTTAATCTAGACTTAATGCATGTTTATAAGAACTTATTTTTAAGCCCTTTAACACCAATTTAAGGCAACTATTTGAAAATTTAGTTTTCATGATTAAAATCAATTAAATCCTAAAATTGACTTAGGTAAACACATTACAAAAATAACTTTTTGTTAATGAATATTCAAAATTGATTAACAACCTAATGGTTGATTGTTTTTATTAAATTAAAATCAACTAGTTACTGAACAAAATACCAACCATCTATTACCATAATAGCCCCCACCCTTTGCAAGAAGGGAAAAAAGTGTGGGGTTTGATTCCCATTCAATGGAATAAGCCAGCAAGCCTTTCATGGCTATAACTCCAAAACTGCCCTTTCTTTATCTTTCAATGTTCATTTCATTATTATTTGCATTATTTGTTCATGTTATGTTTGATTCATTTATGCACAATTATTTTGTATTATTATTGTTATTTTATGCTTGGCCTGTTTTTGGGGAATGTGTGCTCCTCCCAAATCATAAGACTGGAGGGGAGACCCCCTAATTTTATCGATTTTAACTTGTAATTTATTGCTTAATATGGAGTATTGTGCCTTCCCTAGAACCTGAAGTGGGCTAAAGGAAGGACTCCTAGTCAGATCATTGTATTTATCGATTTATGTGTTTTTCATAAGCATATTCACATGTTCATCTATTCATATCATTATTATTGCCCATGCGTACATGGAAATCTCAATTTTAACTAAAATTGCATGATTCTTTTCGAGCTAAAAGTTGTCTTTTAAGAAATGGTATAAAAACTATTTTTTATAAAATGTTCTTAGATCACGAATCCCTAAACCCCCTTTAATTCCAAAAAGAACAACTTTTCTAATTAAGGTAGAAAATATCATTTTTCTAAAATGGAGTTCACAAACTAAAAGGTTTCTTAATCACTTAAGAAACAACTGATTTTCTTAAAGATTAGGTGGTGACTCTAAACACATCACACACCACGTGTACTCTAATGAACACATGTGGATGCACAAATATGGGAACCGGACTATAATTCACGATGCCGAGGGCGCAATAAAAAAGGTTTCCTTGGGTCATAAGGCCCGCATACACACTTCATCGGGAAATCCCGCGGACCATTTGGGTGGGGCCTCACAGCTGGCGACTCCACCGGGGATTTTTGGCAAAACTGACCACAAACTAAGCAGATCATTTTATGAAAAACAAAATTTTAGATCGATATCATAAAAAAGTAACTTTCATGCTTCACTTCTTATGCTCCTTTATACTAGGAAAACTCTAATAGAGAGTAGCATTGAGTGGGCTTCCTTCCTTAGGACTGCTTTCCCGATAGTAAAATCATCTAACTCTAAGGCACCCCAGCTGATCCTTACAGTTGGAATAACGAGGTATATGTAGCCATTTGACCCACGTGAACCTCCTTGATTCATATGTTGTTAGGTGTGTCTTACCTTTAGCTGTTGAGGAAAATTTAAACCACCAAGCTATCATGTAATGATTAGAGTTGACTCTAGGTCCTATGTACCATAATAAATCTAATATTACCATCATCACGAAACCTTTTTCTCATGCATCACTACATCTAAAATACTGAAGTTGGACAAAGTGTATTGTTATAGAAAAAACCTAAACCTTTTTAAAACATATGCATGCTACTAGCTTTACTTGTTTTTTAAAAGAGCTGATACTTAATTCCTTTTCCCTTTACAAAGGTCACCATGTCTACCAGAACCTATTGGCCAAACTTCCTTAAAGTGGTCAATTCACAATGATTATTGTTATTCATCATTGACCTAAGGCGCTTGGGTGAAGAGATAAACGCCATAACCAGAAGTGGCTGCAAAACTCAAGCTCATGTTACTGCTTCATCTTCGAGCCAACCGGCGATTCAAAATAAAGGGACTCCCGAACCTAAAGAGGACCTCATATTGAATTAATTAAAGAAGACAAAGGCCAATAGATCCATCTAGAATTTGCTCATGTCTTTTTATCCTCATCGCCAAGCTCTTTGTAAGGCATTGAGCCAGACCTAGACATCATCTGGCATCTCCGCTGAGACTTTTGTGGCATCAATTACCAGCTTTATAAAGGGAACATCCATTTTCTTCTCTGACAATGAGATCTCATCCCGGGGACCACACAATGATAGCTTGTACATCATTGTTATCATAATGGAAAGGACTATCCCAAAGACTTTGATTGATAATGGGTTTGCATTAAATGTCTACCCTCTGAAAGTGGCAAGCTACCTAGGTTTAAGTGCTATAGATTTCACCCCTTCATACTAAATTTTACGAGCTTATGATAATTCTAAAAGAGAAGTTTTGGAAGTTGTAACTCTGACCGTCACTATGGGACCAACTACTTTCAAAGTACTGCTTCAAGTCATAGATGTACCATCTTGTTTCAACTTACTCCTAGGAAGGCCTTAGATTCATCAGGCCAAAGTTGTGCCATAAAATTTACATCAGATAGTTAAGTTCCCACTGAAGAATGGTATTGTCATCGTCAAGGATGATTTGTCTAGAAAATCTGAAGTCCTAGACATTGTTCCTATTTTGGAAATACAACTTGAGCTATTGGTATATCCTTTATTTGGCTTCTTATTTATTCAGTTCATCCACATTGCTAAAAATCTAAAAGAGCCACTTTCTTTGGACTTTGATCCATATTGCAACCCGATGCTTGGAAACATTCTAAAGCATATGGCATATTTTCCTAGTATGGGCTTAGGAAAGAACCAATAAAGAGTTGAGTCCTTTAATTAACTTAAAATTTTCACTCTTCCATTTGGATTGGGTTATGAACCTACTAATGATGAAATTGAGGAAGAGAAGTCTAAAGTCAAAGAGAAGTCTACAATCATAAAGAAGGGGTGAAGTTGACATATTCCAGAGGCCCTATTTTAGAACTTTGAATGGGTATTTTGTCAAAAAGGGTGAGACATTTCCTTACTATGCTTTCCCTGAGCCTTGGATTTGCCTTATGACTGGCATTAGAATCCCTGGTTTTGAGTTATTTTTTGATGTGAAACTGAATACTAAAGATCGTCAGCTCACATACTTCCTAGACAATAACTATGAATAGAACATGGATGCAAGCCTCGTAGGAAATATAGCTATTCTCATGGATAAAGATGAGAAATCTGACCTCTCCACTATGATCAAGCCTGCTAAGGGAAAGTTGAAGAACTGACATTTTGATGAAAGCCTTTTGAAGTTGCTAAATTAGAGCTAGAAATCGAGTCTGAGTCCAGTTCTGAATTTGAGTCTGTGTCAAGTACTAGTTCTGAGTCTTCTTCCTCTTCTGAATTTGATAATGATGTAAAAGGTCCATTATGCTTGAACTATGAGTATGATGTAATAGTGGACCTCTCCCCAATTTTACTCAATAAAACTTTCAAATTTTCTTGTTATGAGTCTGTCTCCTTATTTTCTTTTGATATTCCAATTGATGAATCTGACCTCAAATAAACAGAAAAAGAGAATGAAATAATAGATGAAATGAAAGATTTAATTAAAGAGCCCATAAACACTGAAACCCATGGCATGCCTAAAACCTCATACATTGCATCTGCATGCTCAAACAAATAAAACACCGAATATGTAATCAGAAGATTCGAGGACTACTTTTCCTGGAAGTCTAGTGACATGATTCGACTAGATCTAAACTACAAGCCTGTCAAGCAAAAGCTTAGATGCATGAAGCTTGCCTGGTTTATTCCCATCAAGGAAGAGGTAATCAAATAACTATCTAATAGAGTCATTTATATGATCAAGTATCCATCTTGGTTGGCTAACATTGTCCTAGTATCGAAGAAGGATGACAAGGTCAGAATGTGTATGGATTACCAAGATTTGAACAAGGCATGCCCTAAGGATGACTTTCCAGTACCCTACATAAACCTCTTGGTCGACGCACTAGCTAGTTTAAAAAAGGTTTCCTTAATCAATTTGGCTAAAGGGTACAATTAGATCCTGGTTCACCCTCTAAACATGGTGAAAACATCTTTCATCATAGAATGTGGCACCTACAGTTACAAAGTAATGCCATTTGGACTGAAGAATGACGTAGCCACTTACCAAAGAATGGATACTATTATTTTCCATGACTTAATGCACAAATAAGTGGAAATGTATGTCAACAACATGGTCATTAAAGGTGTTACCCCTAAACTGCATCTATAAGCACTGGAGAAGTTCTTCCTTAGACTTCGACCGCACAATCTTAAACCAAATCCCAACAAATAAATATTTGGAGCCTCATATGGAGTATTCCTTAGTTATATGGTTAGTAAAAAAGGCATAGAGGTGGATTCAGCCAAGTCTAAAGCCATCCTTAACATGCCACCTCCTAAAACTAAAAAGGAGATAAGAGGATTTATGAGCCATTTATAGTATATCAATTGGTAGATCCACCAATTAGCAGACACTTTTGGACTGATATTCAAACTACTTAAAAAGAATTCCTCAAAAAAATGGATTGAAGAGTGTCAAGAAGCCTTTGAACAAATCAAGAAGTATCTTTTAAGTCCGCCAATCTTATAGCCTCCTAGGCTTGGTCAACCTCTACTACTCTACTTAACTATCACTGAAGAAGCCATTAGAGAAATACTAGCCTAGAAAGCTCTAAATTCACATAAAGAGAATTCCATCTACTTCCTTAGTAAGAGAATGCTGACACACAAACTTAACTACAAGTACATCGAAAAGCTCTACCTAGTTCTGGTATGGTTCTGCCACAAACTGAGGCATTATCTGGGGGCATACATCACATATGTCCTTAAGGATCAAAGTTCCCTCAAATATTTTATATAAAATCCTATCTTAGACAATAAGATGGCTAGGTGGATGGCAGTCCTGGTGGCCTACAACCTCAAATACATTCAAAGAAAATCCATCAAAGGCAGTGTCATCACCAATCAACTAATTTTTGTCCCAACTGATGACCATTGGGAAGAGCTTAAATCTCCTGATAAGGATATCATATTCCTACAAACTGACACATAGCAACTATACTTTGATGGGGCTACAAACCACAAAGGTTATGGCATTGGCTTGTTGTTCCTTATGCCTACCGATGAAAGCTTACCTCTTGCAATCAAACTAGATTTCGAGGTAACTAATAGTGAAGCAGAATATGAAGCATGTGTATCTAGGTTAGAATCAACTTTTAAGATTGGAATTAGAAAAATAGAAGTGCATGATGACTTTAACCTCATTGTCTCATAAGCCTTGAGATGATGGAAAATTAGAGAGGAGCGGTTGGTTACCATAAGTGCCTTAAGGAATTGGCCAATAAATTTGATGTTTTATCTTTTATAAGAACTTAGAATAGATTCGCCAAAGCACTGACAACTCTTGTATCCATGATAGAGATACAAGATGGGTTCATTATCCGTCCTATTTCGATAAGCATCAAGCGCCAACCGAGTTTTCAAACTCATTGCATGAGTATCCAAGTCGAAGAGAAACCATGGTACTGGGACATCTATATCTACCTCATTAAAGGAGAATACCCCAAGGCACCTCCATGAATGAAAGGAGAGCCATTAAACAATTAGCCAGTGGATACATCCCTAGAGGTGACATTCTTTATAAGAAAATAATGAATGACATTCATCTCAAATATGTCTCAGACTGTGAGGCCATTAAGACATGAAAGAGATCCATAGTGGAACAGATGGCACCCACATGAATAGTTGGGCATTATCTCATAATATTATGAACCAAGGTTATTATTGGTTCACTATGAATGGGGATTATGCATGGTATGCCCAAAGATGTCCAAAATGTCAATAGTATGTAAAGCTCCAGAAACTTCCCTCTTCACCTCTCAATCCAATTTATACACCTTGGTCCTTCGTTATTTGGGGCATAGATGTCATTGCCAAGATCTCACCTAAGTCATCTACTAGCCATGAATACATCTTGATGGGTATTGACTAATTCACTAAATGGGTTGAAGCTGCACCTTATCAAGTCTTGGACTCCAAGAGGGTAGCTTAGTTCATCAAAACTAACATCATCATAAGGTGTGGTGTGCTAGATGAGTTCATATTAGACAATGGCTCCCACTTCCAGAAATAGGTAGTCACTCTCCTAAAAAAAAGGAAAAGATTGAACATCATAGGTCTTCCCCTTACAAATACTAGACTAATGGCACACTTGAAGCCACCAATAAGGCACTAGAAAACATGCTTCAGAAGATGATCAACAATTATAAAGGTTAGCATCTCTACCTACCAAACGCCCTCCTTGGGTATAGAACTACTTACAAATCGGCTACCAGAGCTACGCCATACTCTTTAGTCTATGGGATGGAAGCAATCCTTCTTGTACAATATTAAATTCAGATAACTAGAGTTCTCTAAGAAGCTCAGATCTCTGAACTTGATTGGCAACATGCCTACTCTGACTAATTCAATGAAACTGATGAAAAGAGGATGGAAGCACTCCACCACACACATAATTATTATACTAGACTTGCAAAACACTTCAATAAACTGGTTCAAAGTCACAATCTTTAGAAAGGTGATTTGGTCCTAAAAGAAATCTAACAAGTTATGCAATACCCTTGACGCAAATTCAGACCTCTTTGGAGTAGACCATACAACATCAAGAAAATCATGTCAGGTGGAGGCGTCATCCTGATGGACGTCGAAGGCAATGAGTTCAACCATCCAACCAATCTCAATCAACTCAAGAAGAACTTCATTTAGTGTTCTTGTTGTATGAGCATGCATTCAGGAATCACATAACTAAACAAGAACTATATGGACCTGATTCTCTAAAAGTACCATGTATTTAAATTTCAAATAATCGTTTATAAGGAGATATGTTGGCAGCATTTACAGGCATGGTCCAAATCAATAAAAATCAATGTTTCATTCTCATTTACATTTAGGCTTTTTAACATTGCATGGAAGAGTTGAAAAGAGCAAATAAACATAAATAAAAAAAGAATGAACTTTGATAAGCTGAAAACCCAAATGGGCAACTTAGGCAAAATTAAGGGTATAGCTTGCTAGATTAAAAATAGAAAAGGCGGTATAGGCAATAATTAAATCAGCTCGCTAAGTTTAAAACCCAAAAGGGCAGCTGAGGATAAACTTAGAGCTTAATAAAATAAAAATATTTATTGAGGTCTTATTCATCTTTTAGAACATCCAAAAAAAGACTTTGAAATAGAAAAGAAAAACAAAAACCAAGCAAAAGTCTTCTTTTCTAAAGTCTAGACTCTGACTTAACCCTCGCTCTCAGTCAGAAGAGCAACTCGCTTAGCCTTCCCCTTTGGCCAACAAGCTTTGATCCACCACTTAAGATACTTTGTAAACCTGCCATAATATTCACTAGGAATTAGCATAGCTCTTGAATGGTCCCTAATCCATCAAGAGAGAATATCTTTAACCACCTTGTCATTCATTTTGGTCGTCATAAACAAGAGACAATCTGGGGGCACATCTTAATCCTGACCTATTTGGTGAAGTACTTTGGTGGCCTGATACCAAGTCACATGTTGAAATTTGAGTAGATACACATGCTTAAAACCCTGAATCCTTGGGATGAACCATTTCATTTTGTACGAATCAAGATTCTACAGCAAATTAGATGATCTCAACTCTAAAAGCCAGCTAATCCACTCCTGTTCAGAGGTAATGTGAATGGTAACCCTCCTAGTACGGTACCGAATAGTAGAATAATCTGGTACATCAGGTCCATGAATAATCCTAAGGTGATTGCTCAGCCAAATCTGAAAGGAAAACACACAAGTCAGGAAAAGACTTAAGACATTCTAAAGTAGACAAGCATAAAATAGTCTAAGTGCCTGAAGCAGAATCAGACTGATGGACCAAGCCTCTATTGAGAGGAATAACGATCAAGGCTCAACAGCGTCTCAGCCAAAATCATACCCACAATAGACTTACCTTCGTTCATCTAGAGTATCAGTTCAGCTATCTTCACATCCCTAAAGCCAACTAGGCCCACAAACATATAGCCCATAGTCAGTACAAAGGCATACGCCCTCAACCTCTGAGCCATCCAAAAGGAGTTATCCTTTGATTCCTCCCAAACATAAGGGCCAACGCAGGCAGGTTAACCAAATCATCTTTTACTATGCCTGAAGCAGCCTTTGTGCTAAAATCCAGAAGCCTCTTAAATGAGTTAACACAACCTACCCACTTAACTACAACAGCCGGAGCAGCCTCGGGGTTCGTACCAAGAAAAAGGAAAACTCCTTAAAAGTCGAACACATCTCATACATACTAGTACTAAAGTGGAATTCATGATCAACAGGATCCCAAAAATTTAATCCAAGCATTTAGAAAAATACCAATCAATCCTAATGCCCCTAAGAGTTGGTAAAGCAGACATACCATACCTCATGAGGTTGATTCTGTGCACTTTTCTCAACTTCTGGCACCACTCATGCATCACATGCCATGTTGTGGGTAAAAAGTAAAGAAACTGACTTTTTCTATAAAATATTTTTATTCTCCAGGGTTTTCTGAATTTTCATAAAAGCTAAAATAGAAATTCAATATAGAAAATAAAATCTGAAATTGTTTTCACAAAAGACCACAACTGGGGCCCAAATATAGTCAAGTATAAAAGCATGTATCTCCTTCCAATGTTAGTATTATGCAACACATATTTAGGGGCATTCCCTTAAAGGAGTCTTCACCCCAATGCAAAGTGACTATAATTACTTGTCAAAGCTCATAATATGACAAGCTTAAAGCCTTACATAACATAACTCAACATCCAACAAGCTCATAAGTTCATATGGCATGATCACCAAGATTTACATGAAAATTGCAACATTGGCATCCCTAACGTGGTACATTGTAAGCCTAGATGCTAACATGGCATAATCCCATAATTTGACAAGGTCACAAGCTTAGAATCTGAAATGGTATATGTGGGTTCACTATCATCAGAATCACCTTCTGCACGAAGTTAATTCAAATGAGATGGAAGTTGTGAACCCTTAATTTGGCACAGCCAGAATTGCTGGTTGTTTCTTAACTCTTAAAGGATCGGGAACCTAACGGGGTCAATGGGCAATGCCCCTTAATGCCACTAGGGCAACCCCTGAGATGAAAATTTTAAATTACAAGGGTTTACATGAAAATTCTGTATACTTTTGAGGAAATATTCATATTTTTGTACCATTGCATCTAGCTCATTAATACGAGACCAACGAATCTGACCGGGCTCAGGTGGGACTTCAAACGGACCTAGAAAACCCAAAAACTGAATCGGGTCAAATTGAATTGTACCCAGAAAATCGGGTCCAGAAAAACCCAGGCCTAAAACGAAAAAAATGCATGCGTAAACGACAATATGCATGCATAAATGACATTACACATGCGTGAAGGCTCTTGCACATGCCTAAGTCCCATTATTCATGCGTAAAGGCTCACGCACATGAGTAACGCATATTACATACGCGCCCCTAAATTTTTAGGGTTTCTAGCATGATTCCCTATAAATTCGACATTTCATAATAGACCTAGGTTCGAGTTTTTCCAAAACTTTTCAGACAACTTTTTATGCTATTTTCCCAAACTCAAAGCCTCCTAAACACTATTCTTAGCCTCTAAAAACACTAAAATGAATCCTAACTACTACAATTTTCAGTCCAATCACTTCTGAGCATTCGTTCTACACTACACTCATATCAGTTCCAATCAATCTAGACGATTAGTCCTGCCCATTTTAGTTCAGACACTCAGACTCTAGTCCTCTTCGAATACAACGATGACTCATTTTGGATTTCTCAAGCCTTCCAACCCACCAATGTCGAAGTCCCGCAAAGCAATGGTAATTGCGGTATATTATACTCTTTTCCCTCAATTATCAATTACTTTAAACCCTTTAATTCAGACTTAAGGCATATTTATCATAACATATTTTTAAGCCCTTTAACACCGATTTAAGGCAACTGTATTAAAAAACAATTTTTATAATTAAAATCAATTAAACCTTAAATTTGACTTAGGTAAACACATTAAAAAAATCATTTTTCATTAATCAAGAGTCAGAATTGATTAATAGCCTAATGATTGATTATTTTTATTAAATTAAAATCAATTAACTACTAAAAAACAAACCACCCCTGTGTTACCAGAATAGCCCCCACCCTTTGCAAAAAGGGATAACGGTGTGGGAATTGATTCCCATTCAATGGGATACGTCGGTAAGCCTTTCACGACTTTAACTCCAAAATCGCTTTTTCTTTGTCTTTTTTGTTCATTTCATTATTCTTTACATTATTTGTTCATGTTATGTTTGATTCGTTCCTGCACAATTATTTTGTATTATTATTGTTATTGTATGTTATGTTTGATTCGTTCATGCATTCATATCGTTATTACTACCCATGAATTCACGAAAATCTCAATTTTAACTGAAATTGAATGATTCTTTTCGAGCTAAAAGTTATCTTTAAAAAATGGGACAAAAACTATTTTTTATAAAAAAATTTCAGATCACGAATCCCAGAACCCCTTTGGTTCCAAAAAGAATAGCTTTTCTAATAAGGGTAGAAAATATTATTTTTTTTTCTAAAATGGAATTAACAAACTAAAAGGTTTCTTAATCACCTAAGAAAAAACTAATTTTCTTAAAGATTAGGTGGCGACTCTAAACACTTCACACACCATGTGCATGCCAACGAACACACGTGGATGCACAAATGTGGGAACTCGTCTACAATATGCAATGCCGAGGGCACAATCCGATGGTTTCCTCGAGTTGCAAGGCCCGTAGGCATGCTTCTTCGGGGAAATCTTGCAGGCCATTCGGGTGAGGCCTCACAATTACTTACTACACTCTTGTAGGCTTATTTAGCACTTTAATCACCCTTAATTCCTACAAAATCACAACTCAAACCATACCCGTGCATTTTCTCTTTTTTACTATGGTTTTAAACACAAAAATGAACTAAAAGACTAACAAGTCTAAGACATCCTAACTAATTTAGTGGGTTGCCTCCCACCTAGCACTTCTTTAACATCATCTTAGCTGGACGTTATGATTGGATTCAAGTATCTTGAAGCTCAATGCTTTCAATTTCCTTTGTTTCATCCAAACTATTAAAATATTGCTTAAATTGATGTCCATTAACAATAAATATTTTTATTAGTTTTAGAGTTAAGCAATTAAACAGCTCCTGAAGGATACATACGAAGTACCTTGAAAGACCACTCCAATGTGACTTTAATTTTTTAGGAAAAAGTTTAACATGGGAGTTAAAGAGTAAGACTTTCATACCGTGTTTGAAGTGCTTAAAAAGATGCTTTTGATCATAAAGCACCTTAGTCTTTTCTTTGTAAACCATAACACTCTCATATGCCGCATTTTTATAGCTCATCTAACTCCAATAGCTGCAACAACCTCTTAGTTTTAACATTATCCATGTCAAAGTTCAATGCTTTAATTGTCCAATAAGCCTTATGCTCAAGCTCAACCGGTAAGTGGAATGCCTTGACAAATACTATCCTAAGAGGATTCATGTCAATTGGGGTCTTAAAAGCAGTCCTATAAGCCTATAAAGCTTCATTAACTCAATTCGACCAATCTTTCCTCGAAGAGTTTACCATTTTCTTAAGAATTCCTTTTAATTGTTTATTCAAGGTCTTAACTTGTCCTAAAGTTTTGGATGATAAGGAGTTGCCACTTTGTGCTTAACACCATGATTGCTCAGTAATATCTCATATAGTTTGTTGTAAAAGTGACTTCCCCTGTCACTAACGACAACTCTTAGTGTGTTTTACCTACTAAAGATATAATGTTTGACAAACCTAACCATAACATTAGCATCGTTAGTCTGGGTAGGAATTGCTTCTACTCATTTTAAAAATAATCAACACCAATAAGTATATATTGAAATCCAGAAGAAATGGGAAATAGTCCCATAAAATCAGTACCCCATACATTAAAATTTTCAATCACAATAAAATTAGTAAGAGGCATCTCATTCCTTCTTCATATGTTACCTACTCTTTAACATTTATCACAATGTTTGCAATAGATATGAGCATCTTTAAACAAAGTAGGAAAATATAAACCACTTTAGAGGACTTTGTTAGCTATGTTCCTCCCTCCAAAGTGTCCACCATAGTGCATATCATGATAAAATTTTAAAACACTAACCTGCTCCTTCACAGGAACACATGATCGAATGATTTCATCTTTGTAAATTCTGAATAGATATGGCTCATCCCTAAAATAATATGTTCAAACATGAAACATGTTATTCCTAACATTACCACATACAAGATAATTATCTATATTCGCAAACCATGGAGTTTTGGACAATGAAAACAATTTTTCTTCAGAGAATGCTTCCAAATCTTTAGTGGTGTTACATAATTTTAACTCATTAGTGAATGGGAAAGCTAGTCTAGATAAATGGTCAGCAACTACGTTCTCACTACCATTCTTATCAGGTATCTCACAATCAAATTCCTAAATTAGTAACACCATCTAATTAATCTAATTTTTACATGTTGTTTTGTCAATAAATATTTCAAGGTTGAATGATCGATGTAAATTATGAGCCTAAAGCCAACTATATATGCCCTCAACTTATCTAATGCAAAAATAATAGCTAGCATCTCTTTTTTAGTTATGGTATAATTCAATTAAGGACCGTATGGATTTAGACTTGCATAATATATGACTATTAAAGTTTTTTCAACTCTTTGTCCTAAAACAACCCCTAATGTATAGTTAGGTGCATCACACATAAACTCAAATGGTAAAGACCAATCGGGGGCAATAATAATAGGTGCAGAAGTTAGTTTCTCTTTTAAGGTATGGAAAGCCATCATGCATTTATCATCAGATTTAAAAGGTACATCTTTTCTTACTAATCTACTCAAAGGTTGACTTATTTTGGAAAAAATCTTATATGAATCTTCTATTAAAACTGGCATGACGTAAAAAAATCCTTACCCCTTTTACTGATGTGGGAGGGGGTAAATTAGCAATCAAATCAATTTTAGCTTTGTCAACTTCCATACCTTTACTAGAGACTATATGACCCAAAATAATGCCATGATCAACCTTAAAGTAACTTTTCTCCCAACTCAATGTAAGATTACACTTAATACATCTTTCCAAAACAGAAACTAATTTGTTCAAGCAATCATCAAAAGAATTTCCAAAAATAGAAAAGTCATCCATAAATACCTCAATGTAGTCATCAATCAAGTCTAAAAGTACTGACATCATGCATCTTTAAAAAGTCATCGGTGCATTGCAAAGACCAAACGGCATGTGTCGAACAGCAAACATGCCAAAGGGACGCATAAAAGTAGTATTGGCTTGGTCTTCCGGAGAAATAGAAACTTAATAATAACCCAAAAGTCCATCAAGAAAATAATAGTATGCATGACCATTTGACTTATCCAACATTTGGTCGATGAATGGTAAAGGAAAGTGGTCCTTTTTGGTGGAATTGTTTAGTTTTCTATAGTCTATGCACATACGCCACCCCGTCACTGTTCTAGTGGGTACTGACTAATTATTTTCCTTCTTCATAACTGTAATCCCCATTTTTTTAGGAACTACAAGAACTGGACTTACTTACTCACCATCGATTATTGGATAAATAACTCCCTCTTTCAATAACTTAAAGGCTTCTCAACCTACGTTACATCTCTCTTTTTGGCTTAGCCCCTTACTTTAAAATTATCCTATGCATGCATGTGGAAGGACTAATACCCTTTATATCACTCAAACCCCAACCTATGGCATGTTTTAATCTTTTAAGTTCAACTACACATTTTCTTCCTCATCTTCACTCAATTTTGATAAAATAATTAATGGATATGTTTTGTTCTCTCCTAAAAATATGTACTTTAAGTGCTTTGGGAGCTCTTTAAGCTCCAAATTTTGAGAAGGATCCTTCTCAACCATATGTTCCACATTAGGCCCTAAAGTCTCAACTTCATCATTCTCAATAATTTCAGCATTATTCAATTCATTAAGATAACCTACAATTTTAGGAACTATAAGCTCGGTTCCCTCATTAATTGTAAGTATGAATTCAAGCTCATCATCAAAAACATGTTGCTCAATAATATCATTCACGGTAGAATCAACACAATCAATAAAGCAACATTCATCAATAGGTGAATTTTCCATGTGAATTATGTTATAGTGTCAGATTATTAAATATAAAAAACACAACAGTTTGGCCAAGTATAGATATAGTTACTATTCCATAGTTAACATCAATAATAATATTAGTGGTTGCCATAAAAGATATACCCAACAAGATATGTATTTCAGACCTATTACCTAACCCATCACCCTTTTCAAGCACAACAAAATCAACAAGCACAATTAATTAACTTAAACTAGCACATCTTCAATAATTCCCTTCGAATATCTTAAAGTCCTATCGACTAATTGCAAGCACATCTTTGTTGATTTTAATTCACCTAAATTTACTTAAACAAACAAAGCATAAGACATCAAAATAATAATAGCTCCTATGTCAAGCTTGCCTCTAGCTTCTTCCCCATTACCTAATTCAATATCTACAACATAACTTCCAGGATCTTTAGGTTTTGTAGGTAATTTATGTTGCAAAACAACACTTTCAACCTTAGAAACTATTAACTTTTTGTCCAATTCCAACTTACGCTTTTAAGAATTAAGTTCTTTGAAAATTTTGCATAAGCTGAAACTAAAAGGAAGATTTATACTTACCATGGACAACATCTTAAAAAGCTCTTTAAATTATTTAACTTTCTTATCTTACTTGAGCCTTTTGAAAAAAAAAGGAATAGGTGGTCGATAAGGATAAGCCACCTTATGAAGTTTGGAAGGAATTGAGTTCTCCTTCTCCTCCTCTTTCTATTTGAGCACCTCAGTTTGCTCTTCCTCTTGCTCACCCTCATTGCCTACATCATAAAGGTTAGAACCAATATTATTATTAATAACCTTACCACTTCTAAGGACCATAATGGCATTAGCTTACTTCGGTTGACCAGGAAGCTTTCCTTGTCGCTTGTTGTGCATATGTGTTGCAATTTGACCCACTTGGGTCTCTACTTTCCTCATTAAAGCTTCCATAAAATCAAACCTCCCATTATTTACCTCTTGAGTTTGAGTACTTCAATAAATTTATTAAAGGTTTTCTACAAACTCAAACTCCTAAGTTGTTGATCATTAGAATTATCACCTTGGTATAGCCTCCTTTACATAATTTGAGGCACTTAAGCATTATTGTTTCTCCATCCAAAGTTAGGGTGATTTCTTAAATGGGGATTATATATATTCGAAAAAGGATTATTTTGAGCTCTAAGTTGGAATCCATTAAGCACTTGAGCTTCTTCAAGCTCATGAGATGTAGAATCAAAATCGAAAGGATAAACATTAGCACTATGCCCATAGATTCAACATAATTAACATAACTTGGAAACATGAATTGATGTGCTTCCTTACTTCTTCAAGAACTTAACTTGGATAGTCAATTCAGCAATTTGTTGAACCATGTCTTTGCCATGTGAAATCCTATGTGCATTAGCTCGCATACCCCTTACACTCTTTTGTTGGGAAGTAGTTATAAGCATTTCAAACAATTTAAAGGCCTTATCGGGGGTTACCTCACTCATAGATCCTTCGGCTGCATTATCAACAATCCCTTGATTATGGTAAGTCAATCAATCATAGAAAAATGGATTTAGAAATTGCAATGGATAGTGATGATGTGGGCATTAAATTTGAAGTATCTTAAAATATTCCATGTCTCATGGAAAGGTTCTCTTTTTAGCTGCGTAAAAGTAGCGATCTTTGTATGCAAGTCAGCTTTCTTTTGATAAAGTAAAATTTCTATATGAATTTAGTGTATATCTCTTCTCATGTATTCAAATAATTAGGAGGCAAAGACATCAACCAAGTCTTAGTAACATCTTTCAAAGTACAAGGAAAGAACGTCATCTAAAATTGATCCTCGGTCAGACCTTGTAGAGGAATGGTATGAATAATAGAGTAGAAATCTCTAATAAAATTGAGAGGGTCCTCATTGGCCATCCCATGGAATGAATGCAACATATTATAATGAATTAATTTAGGTTCATAATTTATAGATGTCGTGTCCAAATGATGCAAGAAGTAGCCATACCTATGACCAGCATAGCAAACTCATTCATAAGTCTCCTATCGTTAGCCATGATTTAGGTTTATTGGATCAACTATCCCAATCTCTCTATTAACAGTAGGTGGATCTTAAATCTCAGTTGAATCCTCCATGTTGTTTTATCCTCGATTCTCAACTCTGATCCTGTGCACGTTATCAATAAAAGGAAGAATGCCCTCTTCAAGAAATCTCCTTCCATTCATAAAATATGAAAAATAAAATAAAATAAAAATAGTAAACTAAAAACTAAAGAAAGAAACAAAGCATTAATGCCAAGCAAAGTCTTTTAAGTTTAAAAATCCCCACAACAGTGCTAAAAACTTGTTCGCCTCAAAATATACTAATAAATGGCAACTGCAAGTATACGGGCTATAGTAGCACAGGATGAGAACCCAAGGTCACAAGGAATAACTTATCATCACTATGCTTAATCAATTTGTTTCTTTAAGTGCAAGTAAAAGTAAAAGAGATTTATTTTGTGAAAATGTAAATAAGACAATAAAATTAAAGTAAGAAAGTAATGAATATGAATATGCAATGTTATGAATATGTCTAGAAAAATTAACAATTTGTAGTCTATCCTTTATGATATTAAACTATAAATTTTATTACTTAGGTTTAACAATCCAATATTCAATGCAATTATTCAACTAGAGCTTATTCTAGTATAACTAACACATTCATAGAAGTAATCTAGAGAAAACATGCATCAATCAAAGGACATAAGACTAAAAATTATGAACCCAATTCATTTTAGAATCTTAATTGAATAGTTCTAGGTTTAGACTTCCACTCTCGCTCCATCGTCTAAATCCTAATTAAACTAATTGGTGATTAAGTAATTATTTATAATCATTAATTCAATTCAATCAAGAAAAAGTTAAACCTAATAATAAAACTCACAGCTATTAATCATATCAAAACTATTTCATGCTTTAATCTCCAAACAAAAATGAATTTAGGTCTTGACTGATTTAGAACTCAGCAATTTCACGATATTTCTATGAGAAATCATGCTTAATACCCTTAATGCAAAGAAAATCCAGAATTACAACAATTAAGTTAAGAATAAACCTCAATTAAAAGTTTAAAAAAAAACCTAATCTCCTCAGCGAAATTCAACTTCAATCTTTAACAAGAACTAAATTGATGAAGAATAACAAAAACAATGAAGAATAATTAAAATAGATAAATATGAACAAATTCTCTTAATTATAATGATGGAAATTGATAAGGTTAATGACGATGATGGTCTTGATGGTGTGTGATGAGATATGTGTGTGTCCTTTCAATAATCTTTTTTAAATAGAGAAACAAGTCGCTTTGATGTTGGAAACCTCAATACGAATTTGACTTGAATTATGATTCATATTTCATATTGGAAACTAATTTCTAGTAGAAAAATACCCAACGCATGACCCAATTATGTGCGTTCCGTCAATCTGCCCCATGCGTTTTACACTCAAATAAGAGCTCCCATCTAGTAATTGGCACGGGGTATGCACGACCCATGATTGCATCCGTATGGCCTGTGTGATAACTAAAATTTATGAACTCCAAACTTGATTTAATAGAGAGATCGACATGGCCTAGTGACTTGTCATGAACGGCCCGTGCCTGGCCTATGCATTTGAACTTTTCTAAAATTTTCTTCACCAATTCATTGAGGAACTTTATAATTTGATCAAATAACTCCTTATTTTCTATATTTCTCTAAAATACACTTAAAAAAACTTATTAAATTCAATTTATTGACAAAAATATACCTAAATGTAAAGAAAAAATATGAAAAATTTCATACAAAATAGTTATCCTTCCTTAATCCTTCATTAAGTTATATCCTCTAAAAATTCTAACAACCGTCAAAGTTTTAGAGATAAGGTTACTTAATTTTTTTGAGCTAAAACCTCTAAAACCTTGCTTTGAATGAAGTTTGTTTAATTTTTATGTAAATAAGAAGATGAGACTAGAAAGAGAAAGCACGGGAGAGAAGATGTCATATAAAAATGAGTAACTTTAGTCACCTTTGACTATGTAAATTCTGGTACCTCTAAAAGGATGCCCATATTTTCTTATTTTCTTTTTAATTTGAGGTATGTTTTAATGTTATTTAATTAAAATAACTATTACCTAAGTTAATTTTTACCTTAGGTTATTTTAATGTGGTAAAATTATCCTTAGACAAAATTATTCATGTACTTTCTTTAACATGTTCACTATGTCTTGCCTTGGTTAAGGTTTGTTCATGAATAAAATCCTCAAATTTTTATTTGGTGTGTAATTTATTTTTCTTTAAGGTTCCATGCTTGATTTATGGTTCATTTGGTTGTTGCATGGATTAATTATTCGAAGTTTGTTTTACTTAGGTATTAGTTACTTATTGTTAAATTTTACTTGGCCCAATGCCTTAGCTTAATATTTCCTTTACATTGTATGCTTTATTTGTGTTGAAATTATGGATGTTGCACATTTAGAAATGAAGTCTGCCATAGCTAGCGTTTTTATACATGCTTTCTGATGTTATTTTAGATTATGGTATTCAAATTCAATAGACCATTTAAGCATTGCTTCCAGAAGTCTTGATCTTGTGGAGAATTCTTTAGAGAGGCTGGTCCATCACCACCAACCCCTGGTGAGCATCTAAATACACCTTGAATTTTTTACGTTATAGGACCAAGGCATAGGCTAACTTCTCAATGGATCTATAATTCATCATTGCCACTTGAAGGAACTTACTTAAGTAATAGATCAACCTCTCATTCCTACTTCCTCCCTGGGAAAAATCGAACTAACAATATATGGTGAAACAAATAGATAAATTAATACCTATTCACCTAGAAGGGGCTTGTTGAGGACCTGGTCAGAAGCGAGGAACTCTTGAGATCCTCTAAGGCTTTTTGGCAGTCTTTTATCCATTCAAAATCTTCATTTCTTCTTTATTTGTTTTGAAAAAGGGTAGATAATTCTTTATGGACTTTGACATGAAGTGATTATGTCCCATAAATCTCAACATTATCCTTTACAATTGTAGGTGTGTGTAAGTTTGATACAACCTTCACCTTGTTTGTATTGGGATCAAATCCTTTTTCCCTGACCTTATATCCTAAGAATCACACCCCCCCCCCCCAAAAAAAAATGAAAAAGGCACACTTTTCTAGATTGAGCTTCAGACTATACTAGTTCATCAACCTAAATACTTCCTTTAGATATCTTTATTTTGAAAGGAAGCAAAAACCCCATTAGGAGTTGTTGTGAGTTGTCTCAACTGAGAAATATTAAAAGTTTTTTGAGAAGTTCCTTCCGTCTTAGAGGCTATAGTCGGGGGGTCCACTTTCAATTGAGTTTCTTTCTTTTTATATTACTTCTTTAGTTCAACTATAACCTCCATTACCTGCTTTCTTACCAATTTGCTATTGTTATGAGCCTCATCCTATTGAATGTATTTATGGTCTATAAACATGGTCACTTCAAGAGTTTATGGGGCTTTTCCACTTAAAGCTTTAAAAAAGCTTCATGGTAATTCCATTTTGGAAAACTTCCATAACTCGTGATTGGTTAAGCTTTATAACTTTCAATGGCACTTTATTGAAGAGTGCAAGATATTCCTATAATGATTCCTTTTCATTCTATTCACTTATTCCACATCTTAAGTATTTACTTCTATGGCAATGCTAGCTTTAAACTCACTGAGGAAACTATAGGCCAACTGTTTAAAGCTTTTTATGCTTTGTTCTTTGAGCCCATCATACCATCTCGTAGTAGCCCCTTCGATTGATCCACTAAATGAGCTATATTTTACCTCTTCATTGGTGATTTGAAGCTCCATCGTCTATTTGTAATCCATTAGGTGAGCTATTGTAACTACATAACCGTCGCATCTCTTGATGGTTCACACTTTGAACTTAGCTGGTATTTTTAATCCACTATTTTTTTTTGTGAATGGAGATTTTAGTTCCCGGACAAAAGTTCTATCCTCGGAGGTGCGTCTTTTATCTTTTCATATTTTCCTTTACTAGTATTCAAATTGTTTCTCTCATTTCTTAAGGTTAACACTAACTAGAGCCTCCCTACTCCCCTTCTCCCCTCATTTGTGAATACGACCTTTCTGGGTAACCTATGGGAATGGCAAAGTCTAGCCTCTATTTTAGACCTTTCACTAGGCCCTCTTATTTAGCTTTCCCTTATCTTTCTTCTTCCTCTCTCCGCCGTCTTTTTTTTTTATCACTCGCCCTACCCCTCACTCTTTCTCTCTCCACCCTACACCTATCCCTTTCACTTTCACTTTTACCTTAACTTTTTTTTTCACCTCTCTCCTCCTCCCATCCTTCTTTTCCTCCAAACTATTCATTTCCCTTCCCTTTGAGGCATTCTCTCCCCTCACTTCTCTTATGACTAACTAAAGTTTGTATATAGTTTCATTATCCCTTTGCCTCCCTCCCTCTCTCTCTCTCTCTCTCTCTCTCTCTCTCTCTCTCTCTTTCCCCTTTACACCCCCCAAACCTGAAAAAATAAAATGTTTTATGGATCCCCTAATCGAGGTATTGTGTCTACGAGTTGATTCAAGTTGATGGGTGAATGGTTTTCAAGACTAATGAAGGCAATGAGTAAGACGTTTGGGAGTTTCATGGCTGAGAATAGGTTAGTTTGAGGTATGATAGGCATTTCTGGAGTTGGTTGAAAGGTGTTAAGCTATATGGTAAAGAAGATGAAATTAGTGTGAGTGGGCTTTGTAAAACATGTATGGATGCAGTATTTTCTGAAAAAGGTGTAGATGTCATTGCGTTAGGATTTTGGGATGTACTAGCTTAGTTATTGGTGGAATTTTGTGTAATTTCTTAGTCAAATAAGTTTCTGTTAGAATTTGCTTCCATAATCAAGGTGGCTTAGCTTGCTTAAGACCCATGAAAAGAGATTTTCGCAGAGGAAAAGGAAAAATGGTAATGCCAAATATCCAAAAGAATCCAAAATGTTTCTTGCAGATGGCGACAATTGATTGTTATGGTGGAATTTTGGTGTTAGGCATGAATTAAGCTTTCTTGAGATTATAATCACAAACAAGGTTAGGAGGGACCATGTGTGTTACCAAGTTAAGAGCCTTCGACACTCAATTCATTAAAGTTGTGTTTAAGTGACTCTAATAGCTTCTTCAACTAACAGAATAGAGAAAATAGATTAGGAGAAAATTAGAATTTAGATGTTGAAGTTGAAGTTCTGTCCCTCTTACAAAAGTTGGCATGCTAGGGGCATATATAGGCCACAGGGGCACTACAACGACTCAATCAGATGGTTGAGATTGCACCTGGGGATAGTTAATCGTTGATTATTCTCTATCTCATGAGGTGATGTGCCCTCTTTAATTGGTTATTGGAAGAGTATATCTTCTTTTGCCTCAACATGAGTGTCAGTGTCAAAATGCTCTTTTCTTGATTTAGGAGACTTAGGGAGCATCTTTGACATAGTGTACTAGTAAGGAAAGTGGTGCATAGTATCATACCTTGGATAGTTTGCTTTTTTTGTTTGTCATGGACGAAGGTCTTGAGGGAGTCTTATTGTCTATCCAGAGATTGGATACCCTTATCATAATGGACCCATAGACAATATTTCCCTCGACATTTATCAGTCAAGTTCATGTTGGTCAGTCTATTAATGTCTACTCATAAGGGCATCATGTCCTTAATCTTCGTTGGAATGGCCTTTAGACTCGGTTCGAACTCTATCACAAAATTTATTTCGTTCATTCTCGAATTGGAGAGTAAATCCTTCAAATAGATTCGCTAGGTTGTTGTGACTATAATCTTTTTGAGCTTTAGTCTATGATGCTACCCAGCTTTAACCTAGTTCGGACCCAAGAAGTTCGGTCGAGGTCACACTAAATCCTCAAACCCTTAGCCCAGATCGAACTCGGTATAACCGAAGCCATCCTTTTGGCTCGCCCACTAATAACCTTCGGGGTTCGGCTGGAGACAGCAGACAGGTGTCACGGGTCATATAGTGCAGTGCACTAACAATACTCCAAGGCTGACACGCGCTCCTGTTTACAGGGTTTTGCGCCCTATAAATACATGAGTCCACAACTAAAGCAAGGTACGTAAAAAAACCTATCCTAACAAGCCATATACTTATACACTGTTCCATCTGTAATTCAACCTATTCACTGACTTAAGCGTCGGAGGGTTATCGCCGGACACCACGTCCAGCATCCCTGACCATCTGTTATTCTGTGCAGGTCCAGTTCAAGTTCAACTAGAGCAGTCACATCGCAACGTGTCCAAAACCAGCACGCATCAGTCTACAAATTTTTCATGTTTGTTTTAACAAATATTCATTTGCTTTTTAATAAGAAAACATGAATATGTTTTTAAAGTGCCAGTTTCAGGAATGCCATAAAAATGGGTCCCTATTGCTAACTTTGTACCACAGCATAGAGCAAGGCAATCTCCCAACCATGTCCCGCTGCACCCCCAACCACCAAGTCAATTTTTAGGGTAAGTTAATATCATTTACACACCATTACAAGTGTCCAACTGTGGGGGCCATTTATGGTGGAATTTCTCAGTGAGTTACCATTAGTGGGGCATTAAATGGGGTCCGTCTCCTACGCCCTATGCTATCTCCCTACATTTAAACGCAACCATTGATATGTGCCTTTTATATGAAAGCTGCACCCAACAAGTATTGCAAAACAGAGTTCAAGTGGGACAAGCTAAGACTAAAGATATTTGCTTTATAATTTCTTATAGGCGGTGGATTATTTGTTATATCTTCTTTCTTTTTATATTAGTTGTTATATCTTCTTTCTTTTTATATTAGTATCTGACTATATTCTTTTAATAGGATCAAAATTAAAATGAAAGTTGAATATAATATATGATTATATTTTTAGCTATTTTTATTATTTAAAAAAATATTATTCGTTGTGGAAAAAGTCTAAATTTAATCGTTTGAATTAAATAATCAAATATACAAAATAATCAAACACAAGACATAAAGATTTAACGTAGAAAAGATTCCAGTGTGGAGGAAAAAATCACGGCACAAACTCCAAAAAATTCAAAATAAGAAAAGTCAGTACAATCAGTTGTTTAAGTTATCACCAAACTTAAAACTCAACAATAGCTCAAAAATACCCAAATCAATTTCTAGTCTAAAGCTCCATAATTACAATTGTCAATCACCACCAAAAAATAATTATTCAAAGTATTTTTGAATAAACCCACTAGCTAAACTAGTAGATCATCAAGAGAAACTGAGATGGTTTTTCTTTCGAATTCGTGTTGTTAATTGAACAAATGCACTTCTATTTATACGGATTTGTCCATAGCATTTTTCCTAATTAATTCTTAAAAGAGGAAATCCAATAGCGTCACGAATTCCCTATTTAATTAAATCTTTTGTCTTCTT
>CAOJBK010738994.1:0-14467 GCA_948294925.1 Codiaeum variegatum | reverse complement strand
CTTAGCAAGGATTTTTCCTTCCTCCTAAAGGAAGGACCTTGCCTTTACAAGGACTTTACCCTCCTCCTTGGGGAGAGACCTTACCTTAGTAAGGATTTTTCCTTCCTCCTTAGAGAAGGACCTGGCCTTGGTAAGGATTTTTCCTTCCTCCTTGGGGAAGGACCTTGCCTTGGCAAGGATTTTACCCTCTTCCTTGGGGAGGGACCTTGCCTTAGTAAGAATTTTTCCTTCCTCCTTTGGGAAGGACCTTGCCTTTCCAAGGATTTTACCCTCCTCCTTGGGGAGAGACCTTGCCTTAGCTGAAGGATGAAATACGAGCCATGCAGCAGAAGCAAAAAAAGTTTTCAAAAAATCTGATGTGACTCAGTTTTTTATTTTCAAAACTTTTTTATAAAATCATTTACCTTGCTAAAACTCTTTTAGCATGGTTGGTTTGGTTATTCATTAAACTCTTTAATGAATACCTAAACCTAGGTTTGGACCCATATTCAATTCTTGGATACTTAACCAATTATTATGAAAAACATAATAGAAATAAAGAAGGGATTAGATGTATCAAATATATTAACTCCCTACATCATTTAGCTCCTCAAGTGTGAAGCCTCAAGCTCGACACACATCGAAGCTTTCCCAAAACCTTATGTCTCTTTGTCTACTTGAAGAAGCTTGAACCCTCACTTGGTTGCCCAAATATTTGGTTCTTGCTTCTTAATTTAGGACTTGAGACTCTTAAGGATTTGTTTGGACTTCAATCTCTACACGCACTCCTTCTCAAGGATTTAGAAGTAGAGTTTATAGTTGAAGAACTCTTCTTCAAAAATAAGCTCCATTTCTCCAAAATGGTGTGCTGATTTGAACTTTCTCTCTCTACCTCTTAGAGAGCTTCTCTCTCTAACTTAATGGAGAAGGAGATGAATAGTGTTTGATGTTCAAATCCCTTAGGCAAAAAAGATGACAAGCCCACTTCTTATACCCATACTTCTTCCACCTAATCTTCCTAAATTAAGGAAAAGTTAGTGAAGATGATAGGTTACTTATGGTAGTATCTAATTAAGTTAATTGACTAATCAATTAGTCAATTAATCAATTTGATTAGCACAAGTTACTAGTAGGAATCACTTTAGCCAATAATTAATTACATCTTATGTAAATTAATCATAATTTACCTTAGTCCATATCAATTTAGTCATAATCATTTGTATCTCATACAAACTTTGACATAATTGAATTAATCCCTTTATTAATTAGACTTCAAGATATGCTAGCATCTTTGAAAATTTAATTACAAGTCTAATTCAATCATTGTTAATAATTAATTAAACTCTTTAATCAATTATTAATATGATTAAATTCCAAGCTATGGGAAATGTTTTATGGTGTGTGACTTACTAGGTTCATGTTCTAATTAGCATTGGGATAAAGAAAACTCTTTTCTTCCCACTAAGTATGTAATCTATAATCCATACTTAGTCTCATAAGTCATGAGTAACGTCTAGCATAACATATCACGACTATCTAATTAGAAATGAATGTCGGTTATTGTATCCTTGACATTGCATGAATCTCTTGATTATAATTACCCAGCATTCGAATCCCTTGATTATGGATTCCCGATCTTAGCTAGGATCATGGAATAGTCATACCCTATATGCTAGGTTATATGACTTCTATCCGGTTCTAATTCTCGATAAACTAATTCTTACTATAAACTCTTTCTAGTGAATCTTTACTACCTTAGCCAAGGATTTGTGAATCGAGAACAATAAGAATTCATAGGATTCCTTCCTTGTTTACCAAAGTTAATAAATCCTTTCTTGGTGATCACTTATCTCAACATACCACTGATTATGGCCACCATATGCCATATACCAACACTTGGATAGCATCGGTATGTAAGCAGTAACAAACCATAGCCACCAATATGTTAGATAACACGTCACCTCAAGTCTAAGAATTATATGCACAATTACAATCTAGATTATCAAAAGTTGATTAGTGGATAAAACCCATGTGTCTATCATCTAATGTCTTTGTTTAACTTACTCATCTCATGAGTGTCCAAGTGTTGTCACGATATCATATGTTTGTAGTTTGAGACTCACTACCTCCATACCAACAAGTATCTCATACTTGTCATGGATGAAAATAGAGGTGATTGTCTCTCGGGATTTATGACGATCCTACCAATAATCCTATAACCGTGAACTTACTTTAAAGTCTATGATAAAAAGAATCTATCTCCAAATTCCCAAACTCTTTGAGAATAGATTCTCTTACATAGTACTTATGGAACATATATATGTAATACACTAAAACGAAAGCAATCATTTAGATGAAAATATATATATTAATTGCCATTAATGGATTAAGATTATTAATATATACATAAAGTACAAGCTATAGGGCATACAATCCTAACAATAAAAAGGTGAGACTGAAGCGTAAAATTACTTACATCAAAGGTTACCTTAAAGGATAACTCGGGTGGCACCACCTTCTCGGGAGAAACCCGATTTGCAGAGGAGCTCGTTGAGGTGGCTTTCTCAGGAAGGGACTTAGAATGAGAAGCTATAATAGATAGGCTTTAGGAAGAGAGCTCTTAGCAACATCAGGAGTGCCACGATCTTCCCCTGTCAAGTCAACGGGGGATTAGAAGTCATGAGTAGTTTGCTAAACGGTTTTTGAAAGCGTCTACATCAAGGGTCAGACTCCCTTTGGGTTGACAATTCTTTACCTTGATCCCAAGAAGGGTCACCTTTGGAGATTTCAGACTTGGAACCTTTAGAGGCATCAGATCTTAGTGTCTCATTCTTGGAGCAGCTTTTGGAGGTCTCTTTAGAGGATACTCACTGAGAGCGGCTCTTACTTGAGTAAGAATTCTTAGAAGTAGCTGAAGAACGCACCGAAGGAGAATTCTCGGCAACAGGGGCGGTAGCAATAAACGTGCCACCACCTTTGGAAAGATATAGCTTTATTATCTACAAATGGAATAGGAGTTAGCAAAGAAATGTGCATACGAAATCTCGATAAGGGAATAATAGTCACACTTTTCCTTGACTTCTTTAGGGCCTTCTCCAGAATATCAGCCTATGGAGCCCTCTTTATCGATAGCACTACATCACCAATAGGCCTCTAAATAACAATCGTAGAATGAAAGTTGGTTAGTAATGCTCAAAAACATCAAACAAAGCAAAATATATCAGTAATCTACCTCGACCTCGGCCGAGAAGACCGATTGCTGATGGCCACAAAGAATTATTGAAAGGATGGGTATTGAGTCAAATAAAAACCAGTGAAGGTAACAGGATTTGGACTATACCTTATTCTTTCAAGAATCAGGCCCACCATCCCAAAGGGGGTAGTTGGGAGTTTTGGCCATTTGATCGGTAAAGGTTTTATTGGGAACCAATGGCTCGGGATAAAAAAATTCGGATCAAGAGGCTACTCACTAGGTTTAGGTTTATTATTTACAAAGTTTCTAAAGGAGACGATCCGTTGTTCTCGAGCCAGGACAAATTTGGCTAGGGTTTGATTTTTTATCCGTTGTTGTGCTTTATAAACTTGGGATATAAAGTGAGGTACTGTGTGATATTTGATTTTGTAAAAATTTTCAAATTTGCAAATCTATTGGAGATACATACCTCGTGCAATTCCCATGCCTTGATCCTACACAAATGGAGGAGGGTCAGTTACTTTGGTTGATGAAAAATGCATCTTAGACCACACCTCGGAGAAGTCATCGATCATGGTTTGGGCAACAAACCCATTCCACCAAGCTCTGAACCTACTGGTTACAATAGTTCTAACTCCTAAATCCATTATTTCTAAAGCCCTAAGCCAATTGTTATAGAGATCCCTAAGTTTAAGGTATTTATCCTAGGTAATGACATATCGACTTAGGGTTAAATTATTCAAGGAGAAAGTGGTAGGGTAAGGAAATTTTTGTTTCGAACCAAATTAGCGACATCAAAGTTATGGTGAATAGACCTTAACACCTCCCTTCAAATCAAAGGAAGTACTGACAGGCAAATCATGGGCGATAAGGACATTTGCCTAATAGTCAACCCATTCAACAACTAGAGGGTCGAAAGAAGAATAACCACTATCCTTATAAGTAAGTTGGGTCCAGGATGGACCATAAGGCGATGATCAAAGTGCACAGAAGAAGGAGCTTGGCACCTCTAGGGTATAGTAAAAGAATTCCACCACCTGTTTAAAAGACAAATCTTTAACAGATCCAGTCTTTAAGAAGTCATCGTAAGTAGGGAAAAGAGAATTGGTACGGGGAAGATTGCAAAGGTTTGGGAAGTAAGCCATTAACTATAGTTGAAAAACCCGCATGGGGCCCCTAAGATTGGAAAAAGAGAATCTCTCAATACTAGACAAGAACAAGTGAATGCTCTTCTAGATATTTGAAAGAATTAGGCTTCCTAAATCATACCTCTCGCTAGAAGGCAAAGCTTTGGCTACCTTGAGATATTCTTTAGTAACCTTGATAGAGGCGGTGTAAAAAAGGTATTTGCATAGAAAATAAAGCAAGAAATTTATGTGTTTTCATCCAAGGAGGAAGGAAGACGGATGAGGTTGTCCTCATAAAAATCTGCTATGAGGTTCATTCAAAAGAAATCTCAGAGGTACAAAGGTCAAGGACATGGCTAGAAATAGGAACCCTAAAAAGACCACTATATCGTATAGGGTAGGGGTCATTATTCCAGAACAAAAAAAAAAGACATTACTTTTGGATGACTGAAAAAGCAAGGAAGGAGATATCAGCAAAGGGTTTAAGCAGAGTTCCAGTAATCTATCTGATCCATTGTTTATGGTATTTCCCCTTCATCCAATTATACCAAGAGCTATAATCTCTACTAGATAACGACTAAGTCCTAGCCATAGGGGCTTTATTCCAACTGGCTACTAAGCATAGGGATTTATACCTAGGGGGACATGTATCTCCAAATAGGAATTCAGGGAGGGTATTGATGGGCTTAGCACAACAAGATCCTATGGCGTAACCACTAGGATAAGAAATGATTACCTGGTTTACTATTTCTTCAGAATCGAAGAGGTCAATATGGGCTTCAATCGGGTCAATAGTTGAGGTAGCCTTCTTAGACTTAGTCAATTTTCAAAGATGATGAAACTGCTAAGAAGCAAAAAAAAGAAAATAAGGTTAGGACCTCAGCCAATAAAAGAAAGTCGATAGTGATAAAAGAAAAAGAACTCATAAATTACCAGAGAAAATATCGGTAGAGGATGCGGTGAAACGATTTACAACATTTTGGTATCAAATGAGAAAAATGATTAAGGAAAGGGTATATATAGTCATATTAATGAAGTGACCTTGCCACTCCCCGAGACTGAATTTTGGCGCAAAAATTGGGCGGGAAAGGATCTGAAATGTCACAAGTTCAAAATGAAGAGTGCCATAATGAAGTCCCCAAATGACGATGATTAAAAGGGAAATCGTGGCCAGTGTCGGTGCATCCCTAACCGAATTCTCGACTAGAGCAACTTGGCAAGAGATGCAGGGGACATTGTTAACACTAGCCCTGAGAGGCTAATTCTAGAGACCCACGAATGGACTTGAAACCTCCTAAGCCCATGGCGAGAAGTCCCCTTAAACCATGATTCGTGGCCTATGCTGAGAAGCCTTCCCAAACCTACAATCTAAGGCTTACGATGAGTAGAGTGAACCATAGGCCTCAAGAGATTAACCCTCTCCCTGGACAAACAAAGATTTTCAGCCTATAGTGATATCTCGCAGTCAAAGACCTAAATCTAGAGCTTGTATACAAATTATAGGTCAGGCCCTTGATCCAATTCCTAGGGTGAGGCCCATCAATCACCAAGGGTATGATCCCTAAAGGCCCCAAAATATTGTCTTTGTGCGATTTGTCAGCCCAAGGTTCAAAGGAGCATCAGAGCCCATTCTCCAATGGTCTAGCTTACAAGGCCCCAAATCCATTTCCCTCGGAGTCCCTCAATTACAGGCCTGAGTCCAGAAGCTAGAAAATTTAAGCCTGAGCCCGCACTAGAGATTCCTAGGGTTGAACTCCATCGCCTTAGAAAGAAAACTATATAAAGGACTCAAATTCCTATGGTTAAAGGATCCAATCTTCAACACTAAAAAACCTATCCTTGCTCTAACAAAAACCCTAGGAGTAGATATTAAGTTAGCTTCTTCCAGTCACCATTGAGTGCTATTGTATCATCTAGGAGAGTAACGGTGAGCGCCTATATCTCCACCGGCAAAAGGACTTGACAGCCACGGCCTAGATACCAAACATCTCCTTTTTTAGTCAAGAGCTCCTGGCCGCAACGGTACCTATATTTGGGGGAAAAGATTCAACTAGAATTTTGGAAGAGAAAATCAACAGAGACGTCTTTATCCTCTCTAAGAACACGTATCCAAGCTTAGGTTTACCACCTGTATTCCTTAATCTATTTGTATTTAATATTTTTGTTTCAGCATTATACTTAAACTAAAAAATATCAAAAAGATTCACCATCTAGACTATTATTATTTTTAGGGTTTAATATAAATTTGTCTTTAAATTTTATATTCATAGCTTGTGTTATCAGAAAATTTGCCTAGATTAACATGAAGAATTCAAAAAATTTGATTTAATCGGATTGATGTTATCTGGACCGATTGACCCTAATTCAAGTGCCTTGAATGGCTTCAAGATTCAATTTTTATCGCGATCACTGACATAATCTAAAACAATTAAAAAAGTCCTAGATGCTGTCCACACTTCCACAAATAATATTTTGTTATAGTCAAACTTTTTATAATTTTGTGCTGACTTTTACTATTCTTTCTTGTCTTCTCACTGTAAATTAGCTGTTTGTCTAGGGGTATATCTGTACATCAGCATTCTCCATAGCTCTATTCCTAAGAGTATTTTAGTCATTTACGAATGAAAAAGCTATGAGAGCCTTTTCAACGGAGCAGCAACAAATTTTGTTCATTTGTCTAGATAAATTACAGTTCACTGTTTAATAGAAAGAAAAATTCAGAAATTAAAAAAAAAAATGGGGATTTTGATTTTTTCTTGGTCTAAGTTGAATAGCCATGAGTTGTTATGAGTTGGGAATTGCAGAGCAATTACACAGTAGCCATTGAAGGAAGCTTCAGAGGAAAAAAGGTAAATACTCTTAAATTCTGAACCAACTAACCAAAACCCAGAAAAAAAAATGAAAAAGATCCAAACTTTACTTCTAATTACCATTAATGAACCTCTGTTCTATGAAGCATTTATTAGTATCAGATGTCTTCCCAACGGTACAAAAAACCTCAGCTTTTAATTTCTTCTCTATCTAACCCAATTTCTCAACTCCCCCAACAGAAAATATTTGATCTTTAATAGTTTCTTTTTTTCTGCAGAAGAAATTTAAATGATATTCAAGAATGATTTTTGAAGAAACCCATCTTGTGTTTATAATCATCAGTTCAATTTTATTAGTCTCATCAAGTGAAGCTCACAGTAATCATCACAATTCATCAATCAATTGCATAAAATCTTGTGGAAAAGGGGATTTAATCAAGTGGGTTTCATACCCATTTGGGTTTTCTGATGGCTGTGGAATCAAATTGAGTTGTAATGAAGAAACAGGGAAAATCAAAATTGGAGAATTTACAGTACAAGAAATAACCCCAAATGCAATTTTAATTTCTCTTCCAGCAAAATGCAATCGTTCTTTAGAATCAATTGAGCCTTTGTTTCATCAAAACTATGCTCCAGCTTGGCAAAATGGGTTACTTTTACAAAATTGTAATAGTTCTTTAAGTAGCTGTTTTATACCCACAAGTACTTTCTCAAATCAGTTCAATTTAAGCAGTTGTAATTCTAAAAGTGATAATATAAGTTGCTATTCTCGGGAAAATTCAGGAATTGATGTATTGAATTACAAGAATTTGAGTTCAACTCAGTGTAAATTCGTTTTCTCTTCATTTGCTATTGGGTCACATAACCCAGTTGTCTCGCTCGAGTTTGAACGAGTCGAGTTAGAATGGTGGCTTGAAGGAAGCTGTGAGTCTGGTCTTTGTTCCAGAAATGGTAATTGCACAAAAGTTAAATATGAAGGTGGGAAGATTGGGTATCGTTGCCAGTGTAAAGATGGATTCACCGGTGATGGATTCAAAAATGGTTCAGATTGTCGGAGCGGTGAGTCAACTCAACTCGGTCTTTATTTATTTATTAATTTATATATTATTTATTTATTTGATAGTTTTGTTTTGGTGGGGTTGTGTTAGCTTTTGTCTAAGGGCAAGTGGGCTTGAGTTGGGTAATTTGGACAAAGACATTTGAATGGGGGATTGGTTGGTCTAAATTCTATGGTCATAAAAGTTGAATAAAGGAATTTAAATTTAGGACTATGGAATGTGACCCTAACATGGCTAAAAAATCTAATGAATATTTTGTTAAATTTTTTTTAAAAAATTGTGTTAATGGTTCAATTCATATCAATTTAATCCTTTTTTTTTTTTGAAAAAACAAAACTATTTATTTAAAAATTTTTGGTATTGATTATTTGATAAAAAATTTTTACTCTTTGTTCAAAATTGACCGTCCAATTTGACTTTTTACGTTATTTTTAATTATATGATAAAAAAAAATTGCTAAAAATATAAATTTTTTTAAAAAAATTTATGATACCATTTATGTATTATAATATTATATATTTTTATAAAAATTAGTATTTAAAAATATTTGATTTTGATCTTTAATATAAAATTTAGACGGTCAATTCTGGATAAACCTTTTTTAAATAAATTAATTATTGCTTTTTGAAAATTGAAAATATGCAACATGTAAAGTAGTTAAACAACATGTAAATTGCAAAAATTGACTTTTAGATGTCTAGAAATGTCTATGAAGTCATTTTGGACTCGTTCAAAGAAAAATCTAACTAAAATTTTTTCTAGTCTTACCCATTACACAAGTCTAACAATAATCAAGGCATTATACCTGCCACGATTATTGTCTCATCTACAATTGAAAATCATCAAAAATGGTTTAATTGAACAGAACCATTTGATTAAAGTATGATAAATAAAGAAAACAGCACCAATTAACCGTTTTGACTTGAATCGTTTCAATATTACGAGCTTGTTCGGTTAGTCATACTGTAACGTGATATAATCAAATGCATTTCTAGTGTAAATTTATACTAAAATTACAATTTGTTAGATTATATTACGTTCTATTCCATTACGACATACCGAATTAGCCCTTTAAGATTGCAAGTTCGAATCAAAGTCAAATATTAGAATCTAAAAAAAGCTATGTTACGCATCTAATTCAACTATTTTTAATTTGAATTCAAAATGGTTCGAAGAAATGTTCAAATTGTTGTAAAATTAAGGGTTATTTTTATCTAGCAATGCAACTATGCAAGTGCAATCAAATTTGTATATGATAATCTAATGATCTCATCTAGAACAGATAACCTTAATTTTTCGAATGTACGTTTTATGTTGATTTTTTTTAACCGTATTGTCAGTGACTAGATGCAATGCTTCGAAATACATCAACGGTGAATGTGGTGGAACTACTAGAGTTGGTGTTCTTGTCGGTGGTAAGTTCCCTTAAACTATTAGCTGAAAAATAAGAAGCATGTTTGAAAAAACAGTTTTTTAAAAAATATTAAAATCGATCAATTAAATCGAATCTATTCTCAGGGATCATAGCTGGAGCTTTTTTAATGTTATCGCTAGCAGTCGCTTGTTACTTTATCAGAAGGAGGTCAAATTCCTTGAGAAGTAACAGATTGAGCGCAAAGCGACTTCTATATGAAGCTGCAGGCAACAATAGTATTCCGTTTTATGCATTCAAAGAAATTGAAAAAGCTACTAGTGGCTTCTCAGAGAAACAAAGACTAGGAACTGGAGCCTATGGTACAGTTTATGCAGGAAAACTCAACAATGATGAGTGGGTCGCTATAAAAAAGATCCGACATAGAGATACTGATAGCATTGATCAAGTGATGAATGAAATTAAGCTCCTTTCCTCGGTAAGCCACCCGAATCTTGTTCGCCTCTTTGGTTGCTGCATCGAGGAAGGTGAACCTATCCTTGTATATGAATTTATGCCTAATGGAACATTGTGTCAACATCTACAAAGAGAGAGGGGCAAAGGGCTTCCATGGACTATTCGGCTAACTATTGCTTCCGAAACTGCTAATGCTATTGCCTATTTGCATTCTGTGATGAACCCGCCAATCTATCATCGAGATATCAAATCTAGTAACATACTGTTGGATTATAACTATAATTCGAAGGTTGCTGATTTTGGACTTTCGAGACTTGGAATGACCGAATTGTCCCATGTATCAACAGCCCCACAAGGGACTCCAGGCTATCTTGATCCTCAATATCACCAGTATTTTCATCTATCTGATAAAAGTGATGTATACAGTTTCGGAGTAGTTCTCGTAGAGATCATAACAGCGTTGAAAGTCGTCGACTTTTCTCGACCTCATAGTGAGGTAAACTTGGCTGCACTTGCTATTGATAGGATAGGAAGAGGCTGTCTTGACGAGATAGTAGACCCGTATCTTGACCCACATAAAGATGCTTGGACATTATCATCTATTCATAATGTAGCTGAACTTGCATTTAGATGTCTTGCTTTTCATAGAGATATGAGGCCTACTATGATGGAAGTGGCAGAAGAGTTAGAGCACATTAGGCTTAGCGCTTGGGTTCCGAACATGTACACAGCCTCACCAGCAGGTTCCTCCTGTTCGTCTCCAGATAATACAAGTGAGAAGTCATTAAGTTTTCACTCACTTAAGAAGGTGGGGGTAGCGAGCCGAAGATTATTCGTTCCACAAAAGGCAACTGATTGTTTCACTTCACTGGAAGAAGTAAAAGATAGCTCCCCGGTTTCGGTGCAAGATCCTTGGTTAAGTGAACAGAGTTCACCTTCAACAAATAGCTTGTTGGGTAATGCAGTTCAGTGACCAAAAACTGATTCCTTTCGGTGCTTGGTTTCGAATACTTTCTGTGAATAGAGGTATCTTACAGTTTTATATTACTTAACTATTTTATAGATGTCATACAGTTATTTTTATATAAATTTTATATGTTAATCCTTTAGACCTACTGTCTCTCGAAAAATATTTTACATAATTTTGGCAGTGTCGAAAAAAAAAAAAAAAAAAAAGCTGAAGCCATTACAAAAAAGATTCTGATCATATTTTAGCTGTGAGATTGAAGTTTGTGTGCATGAGTGTGGTTTTGTGGGTATGCGTATATATGGAAGCAAAATTCTTGTAAATGGTTGAATGATTCTGATTATAAAAAAAAGGCCCCAAAAAACCACTTGATTGTGAAATGTGGATGAAACTACAAAGGCATACACACTATCAAAAGTAAGGGAACAGATGAAACTAGGGAGGGATTCTCAGCAAATTCGCTCTAATTTCCATAAACGACACATACAATGCCAATCTTTTTCTGTTCTTGAAGTTTATACAGTACATGGAATGTTTCTGGAAAGAAATTCTACATTTGTTTGTAACCTGTAGAAAATGTACAAGTTTACACAAGTTAATCACTGTTTCTTTTCAAATGGACAACAATGCAAAGTCAATTTTGATTTAAATATTCAACCTGCAGGTGAAAGATAACCAAAATTAGGTCTTCAATGCATTCCATTAACAAGCTAAAAATCTTATTACCACAGAAAACTAACATACAGTTGAAATCCATTACATGGTTCAGGGCACAACTGAAATTGATGACAATCTAATCACCAAAAGCATTTGATCAGAGCCATACATTTAAGTCATGCAGAGGCTAATCACAGTCCTACTTCTATTCCAGAGAACAAAAGGAACAAAAAGAAATCATAACAGAAACATAGGAAAACTGAGAATTCAATCAGTATAGAGGTTCTACAACAATAAAATTCATCATTGGCCATTTTAATATCCCCAACAATTTGGACATGAGAGCATTAGTGACTGACAATTAGTCTAATAAGTAAAATTTTCCATATGGCTTGCAATAAACACAAAAGATTTGATGTCATATTGCCTTATATAGAGAAGACATTTGCACAAATTAGAAACTGAAGCCTTTGATGATAAGGGAAAAATGCATTTGCTTTAGGGAGTAAAGGTTTGTGCAATTGCTATAGGCTTGATTGCCGCAGCACGGTCGGTGTTGCTGTTGTTACTTCTTTCCCTTATTGTGATTCTTGACATGAAATGCAACATTAATGCAAACGATGGTTTATAGCATCCAAGTCATGAATAGGTCACTTTAGAAAAAGTTCTACCATAGAAGCAGAGTCAATTTCCCCTAATGTGAGAGGAATGAAATCTAATAATGTGCTAATGTGCCATGATATCAATATGTCCCGATTAGATTATGCGAAAGCATCAACAATTTATAAATTGATCAAGATTAAGTGTGTAACCTAGTCATATCTCATAAGCATAAATCTGAATTGATACAAAAACAGGTTCTTTTTCATGCGAGAACAACATCAGTAAGTGGGGAACAGATTACCTTGGAGAGGTACTCCGAGTAACAATGAAGTTGAGTCATTTTCTAGAGTATAGCATCTATCGATGACTTCTAGGATTAACGACTTGGCGCACCTTTCTAGATTCAGCACTTGAATATTGTCCGACAACTCGAGCATGAGGAATACTAGCTTCTCCCCGGGAAAGAGCATCCACATTCTCGAGGAGGTACTGTCTAGGAAATCTACCAACTACATTACCCTCTTCATTCCCTTCTTTATCCAAGAATGCAAAATGTGGAATACCCTCTACACCAAACTCATCAAGTTCTTGTTCCCACTTTGTATTATCAACATTCAGCATTACAAAAATAACTCGGTCCCTAAATTAAAATAAATGTAGCTCCATTGAGCAATTAAACAGACCAGTATGCAAGTTGCCAATTAACAATTCAAAAACAACAATTAGCATTAAAAAAAATCCAAAAATGAATCTGCAAATTTTTTAAGCTAAAGGTTAAAGATTGTTACTTGAACTGTTGTTCAACTTTGTAAACATCTGGGGCTAATTCTCTACAAACTTCACACCAATCAGCATAAAATTCCACAACTGTTGGCTTCCCATTTGAAAGAGCCTGCATAAACACATCCTCAATTCAAAAATAACAATCCCTAATCATGTGTTGATTTAAATGAAAATTTCAATTTCTTTGGTTGAATTTCATTGAAGAATATCTTTTTAAATGAGTTTTAAATAAAATTCATTTACAAATTTCAACATTTTTTTATAATTAGTTTACCAGCAATCAATTCTAATAGTTTAATAAATTAAAATTTCAAATGAACCCTAAGCTATAAAAAAAATATGTTTTTTAAGAGTAAAGAAATATATAAAAACCTCTTCATAGGGTATAGCAGCAGCAGAGAGGTCTTTTAAAGAAACACCAAAATCAAGCCGTGTAGATAAGAAAAGTCCCACCGCAGCAAGAACAGAAACCATCGCTATTCGTTTATTCAATTCTTTACTAGGAAATTCAGGCAATCCAGAGCCTGGAGAAGAATTTGAATCCTCGCTTTTAGAATCATATACTGAAATAGGCTGCTCAACAACCACTTTCTCCTGCATTGAAATAGATAAAATTAGAGATTTTTCAAATCAAATTTAAAGAAGAAGTAGAAGAGAAGGTGTACTGTTTCGGCGAGGTTGGGCTCTGTTTGGGAAGCTACAATTGTTGGGAATCTGCGGGACTTGATTTGGGGACGGAAAGTGGTTCTGGCGAGTGGCGGCAGAGGTTGACCGGCTTGAAAATATGGCCGGAATCTATGGAGGCCTAAAGGATTTGAAGCCACACGAGCCATGGAGATATCTCTTCTACAAGCTTCTTCCTTGCGGTTAACTGATATTTCAATTTTTTGGTGCTTCGAAATTCAATTTAGCGTCTATGCGCAGACGACAATGACGTTCATGTCAAACGACAGGTTATTCAAAATGGACAAGTAACTTAGCATAGCTAATAATTTGGTGGTGGGGGGGAGGGGGGTGTTTGGTGGTAAAAATAGCCTGGTGATGGATAATATACCTGCAACAAAGATTATAAGTTTTTTTTTTTAAATGGAACTCAAACTTTATTGGCTAAAAATATATAACAAAACAACTATACAAATAGAAATAGAAATAGAGGAAAAAAACTGTAAAGCAAGCATTGAAATGTGACCCTCTAAACAATATGTGAGTTGGGTCATTCGCATTGGATAAACCCATATGAGATGATGAGACTATGTAGGATCAGATTATAAAAGAGGATGTGGAACTGATACTTGAGGAGGAGGATATACATATAGACAAATATGGACCTATTTCGGTAAGTAACTTCTTTGAGCAACTACAAGAACAATAGATTTTACCTTAGAAGAACATTATTGTAATGAGATTGTTCGAAAGGAAAATTGACTATTTTACCCTTTGCTCGAGGCTAGATAAGATGAGG
>CAOJBK010738825.1:0-10829 GCA_948294925.1 Codiaeum variegatum | reverse complement strand
TTCAATTTTTCAGTTTAAAACCGAACCAAAAAAATTCAGTTCAATTTATTCAAATATTAGAAATTTATTTTTTAGTTTATTCTGTTCTGTTCGACTTTGAATTGAACTAACTGAATGCTCACTCTTATTCCTTAGAAACTGATTCATCTACATCAAGTCCAAGTGCCTTTGAAAATGCTTTTCATGCTCCAACAATTAACATAAGCTGATTAATGAAGCAAAAACACCATAAATGTAAAATATCAAAACAATTGACGAAAAAATCACTTTGTTCTTATTCCGATGGGGTAAGAAGAGCCCATTACATGCCCAAGCAAACAAAATTACAAGAGGGTTTTTATCTTCAATTGTCATCAAAATCACCACCTACAAGCTGCAAATCTCACTATGATTAACTTTGGACCTTCACAGCAACGTCTTCCTAAAAAATTGGATGAAAAGAGAAATCCAATGCTCTCCTGTTTCTGTAGATTTTAATGAACATTCCCGCGGGCTGAATTAGTTCTCAGTAACATCAATAATCCATGCCCATGCCAGGAGGCATTGCTGCAGCTTCCTTCTCATCCTTCGGAAGTTCCGATACAACAGCCTCAGTGGTTGTCATCAATGATGACACACTGCAAGCAAAAGCGAACAGAAATTATTAGTGGGAAATTGAAAATATTGACACAAGAAAACCAAGTTCTGATGACAACCACTAATGATAAAAATCAAATTCTAGTTTCTATGATCACCTTGCTGCATCAACTAATGCAGTTCTAATTACTTTCAATGGATCAATAATCCCTGCTTTCACCATATCAACGTATGTACCTGGATACAACATTTACCAGTCAGTTTAGCATATAATTGTGAGCATTCACTCTCCACCAACAACAAAATCAATGATCCATCACTAACCTTTGGCTGCATCATATCCAAGGTCATGGTTATCTTGCTCCAACAGCTTGCCAACAACAACAGCTCCCTCAACTCCAGCATTACTTGCAATTCTATGCACTGGAGTCTGCACTTGAAAGATGATTGAACACAAAGGATGAATACAGAAACATATTTTAATGTTATGCTTTTCAGTTTTTCAAGCTTAATGGACAAACCTTCAAAGCATTTTGAATAATTTGGACACCAATTTTTTGATCAAAGTTGGCAGTCTGCAACTTATCCAACTCTTTTGCAGCATATAGAAGTGCAACACCACCACCTGTACAGAGGACATATTATAAATTTGGCCTACTTGTTTTGATTTTAGTGAGATAGATAAGACAGAAAAGTAAGTTACCTGGCACAATACCCTCTTCTACAGCCGCCTTTGTAGCATTTAGAGCATCTGTAACCCTATCTTTCTTCTCACCTACTTCAGCTTCACTAGCTCCACCAACCTGCAATAGGTATTGTCATCCAAAGTAACATAAAACCTTACTGAATTAGAAGATAATGCATAAATAGAAAATTTTTTTCTTAGGCATTTGAACACAGATATGAATACAAACCTTGAGCACAGCGACACCACCAGAAAGCTTTGCCAATCTTTCTTGCAACTTTTCTTTGTCGTAGTCAGAACTGCTCAGCTCAATTGCTGATCTTATCTATAATCACAAGAGTATATTGATCAGGATTTTTAAGTGCGGTAAAGAACACCTAGTTCAAGAAAATGGCATATGACACACCTGTTCACATCTTTCCTCAATGGCCTGTTTGTCACCAGAACCATCAAGAATAACGGTATCATCCTTGGACACAGTGATCTGCAAGACCAAAACAATCAAGTACATCAAAACAAAATAAATAGTTTATCCCACCACATATTTCCCCATCACAAGCACCCAAGCCCAACCAACATCATAGTCATAGGGCTAAACTCACATCTTCAAAATAAAATTGTGCCTCACCTTTTTGCAACTTCCAAGCATGTCTATATCCACCTTTTCAAGATTGTGGCCAAGTTCTTCAGTTATGACCTGCAAAATAGAATACAAACTGAATCACAATATGGTCGCAAGGCACTAAAATAGATGACAAGATTAGACTCACCTCACCACCAGTGAGAACAGCAAGGTCCTGCAACCCAGCCTTCCTATTCTCTCCGAAACCCGGAGCTTTTATGGCACATACCTAAAGCAAAACAGATATAAAAGAATTTGAACTACTACATGTAATCTTGAGAAAACGGAATACAACAGAAGTATGTCATCACCAAACCTTAATCCCAGCGCGAAGCTTGTTCAGTATAAGGGTTGCTAGCGCTTCACTTTCTAGATCTTCTGCAACTATCAATAAGGGTCTTTGTCTCTAAAGGAAGATAATAATATCTCATCAAGCACATACACAAACGCGAACAGAACTTTCAAAATTGAACTTCGCACATTTTATTCTCACCTTCAAAGCCAACTCTAATACTTTAACCACAGCATTTATACTTGAAATTTTTTTCTCATGGATCAAGATGAGAGGATCATCTAATTCCTGAAAGCGAGCAGGGACATGAATATAACTAAGCAGGCATGTGTATTTACCTTAATATGAAATGGATAGGTGTGATGACAAAAAAAAAGCACTATTTCAAAGGCACAGTTACAAGCATGAAGAAAGTTATAAACAAAGAATTAGAGGCTTACACATTTCTGGTTTTTCTGGTGGGTGATGAAATACGGGGATATGTAACCCCTGTCCAGCTTCATTCCTTCAACAATTTCCAACTCATTGAATAAAATCTTCCCATCCTGCCCAATTTTACATGAATCAAAATCCTCACTGAACTTTGGGAGCACAAAAGGCCCTCAGCAATCATAATGTGTTCATGTTTATAACTTACTTGGATTGTGATAACTCCTTCTTTGCCAACCTTCTCCATGGCCTTTGCAATTAACTCCCCAATTTCTCTTTCTCCATTTGCAGATATTGTTCCAACTTGTGCAATCTCTTCTGATGTGCTGATCATTCGTGCTTTGCTCTTCAAATTGGTAACAACAGCATCAACAGCCATACTAATACCACGTCTTAGGTCCATTGCATTCATTCCTGCTGCAACTGATTTACATCCTTCTGTGAATATTGCTTGAGTAAGAACCGTGGCACATGTGGTCCCTGCAATCGCATCAAAGAAGGATTTCATTGTTAAAAAGATCTCATAGTTAAGTGAATAATAACACAAAGTAGTATTGGAAAAGATTTAATAAGTCACATGTCCAAGCTTGATCTACCATCATTTGAACTAAGAAATCAGACAGTTCTGGCAGAAAATGGTCAAACAATTTAAATATTAGGGAGAACCTTACCATCGCCAGCAACATCATTGGTTGCATTTGCCACCTGCTTCACAAGGCTTGCACCAATATTCTTGACTTTATCTTTGAATTCAATACTTTTTGCAACAGTCACACCATCCTTTGTCACTTTTGGGCCACCAAAGCTCTGTTCGATAACTACATTACGCCCCTACAAAAACCATTTAAAACCTTAGTGGTAAAAAAAGTTGCTATAAGTTATAACCAACCAAAATCCATGTCTCTCGAGGGCTAACTCCCTAAACAAGTGAAGAGGGACAATTACAACAAAGCAAATTTCAAATCAAGCTAATCAGATATATGTGGCGCATCAAGGTAAAAAATGGCAATTTTGAGACAAAAACATACACTTACACTTGTCTTTTTAAACAAGAAGCTAGACTTAAACTGGATTCAATAAACGATATGTACCTTAGGACCCATTGTAACTTTGACAGCATCAGCTAGCTCTTCGACACCCTTAAGCATTAAGGAGCGGGCTTCAACACCAAATCTAATGTCTTTGGCAGCATAGTTTCTGCTCCAATTCAGTCTACTTCCAATCTAGATTGGCACAGGCAAAAAAGGGACGAGGGATAAGAATAATGGACTCATAATCCAGAAAGAAGAAGAAAAAACAAAGACTAGTAGAATTCACCTGATGCGAGCAGTTCAAAGCGGTCCTGCGTAAATCATGAAAAAAAAACCCCATTAAATAACTAGAAGCAATCACAAAATCGAGCTTTTGAATTTGTAAAGAGAAAAAGAACTGAAATGATATTCAGTTAGAAATCATAGATGAAAAGTCATTAATTTATTTGCGTTCCGGCTAAGTTACAGACATTTCTGACGTATGCAACGGGAAATGAGAAAGACCAATCAAAACCCTGTCAACATGTAATGAGAAAGTAGAAGGGAACAGAACGTACCGAGCTTTAGAAGCCAGACGATACATGATTTACAATTTACAGAGAGACTAGAAATTGAATGTACAGAGAGAGCTTGCTGGAGGAGGCTGAAAGGAGGGGAAGTTGAGTGCTTTTCTAATGAAAGAGGAAGGCTCTAGAAGAAGCCTTTGGTTTCTGAGGTTTAGGGTTTTGGGTTTTTAGTTCCCTCCAAACGCTGTCACATCATTATTCGGGTTCCATTTTCATCTTGTGTTGAAATCTGCTAAACATTTGATATATTACTTTTGATTTGTTTTGAAGACATCGTGGCCCTTATAGCTCAGTGGGAGAGCGTCAGTCTTGTAAACTGAAGGTCCGTAGTTCGATCCTGCGTGAGGGCAATTTTTCTTGTGTTGAGTTTTTTACTTTTGAAATGTTCACAATAAATCATAAAATATACTAGAATTCCTTCATTTTTTTTTCCGTTTCCAATTTCTTCATTTTTCTTTTCCACCCACAGTAACTAAGCTCTAATTCAATTTGATCCCGACTCCATCTTTTCCTTTGGTAAGTAATCGGACTCTGCTATGGCTTTTAAGCAAATGCAAGACACAGTTCTAGCTAGGTCTTTTGTTAGGATATGATTTTGATGCCTAATTCCTCTTGCATCCAATATTACTACCTCATATTATGCAGTGTAAAAATGTAGAATAATTGAGAAGTACAATTCTGTTCCAAAATTACCAAAACATATGGAATAAAAATGATAAATTAAATTTTCAAATCTGTTCTCGTTAATAAATAAGTTAGATTAACCGATGAAACCTAAAATTATAGTGAATTGACAAAAAGGACAATAAGTAATTTAAAATATAAGGGCTAATTGAAAAAAATAATAATTTTTAGAAAATTTGTAATATTAGCATAAATTTTTAATTTTTAATAATAAAACCTATGAACTTTATAATTTTGAAAAAATTAATTATATGTTTAGATTTAGGTGCTAAATTATATGTCGTTAATGATATGACACGTCTTTAAATCGGTCGAAACATTGATATGATAGTTATTAGAGACCGTATTTCAAAATGTGATGATTGATTTGAAAAAAAAAATAAAATTAGAGACCAAATTAAAATATTGTGGCAATCATCCCATTTAACGATATACTAATAAAATCATTCCATTCAATTGGATGTTGCTGAAATCATTTTATTTAATTAAAATCAATCTATTTTTTTAAAAATAAAAATCAATCTATTTTGTACTAAAAAAAATACAAACAAAATCTGGAAATAGAATATAAAAGTAAGCAAAAAAATACAAAAATACAAACAAACAGCAGCATTAAGCACGTTAGCAAAAGAAAGATAGAATGACATATATTCAGCACTCTTAGTTTAAATATTTTTTTTTTTACAAAACAAGAATTAAATATGTAATTAAAATTAGGAAATGAAATAACCAATAAGCAAATTAATCAATTATACAAATAGAAAAATAAAAAATGAAGCTGAATGAAATGACAGTTACCTTTAAGTACAATAAGTAATTTCTTTCACTGTGCTGTAGTCACTTTTTGCAGAAGAACTTGCAATTACCGCCTGTAAGTTCCAAGCACAAAGGAACAATTCTTAGTAATGCATATGGGACGTGATCGCCAACAAAAACAAGAATTCGACAAAAAAAAAAAACTATTAGTCTGATCCCTTTTAATTAAACAAAACAATATAACAATTATACAAGCAAGTTGATGCACTTAGTACCAGAAAAGCTTATGTAAACCAGCCTAGATTTTGATACCTTTAACTACAGTTCCAAATAATCGGGATCATGCACAGATGATTTGTGAAGCTGCAATAGGTGCATTCAATGATAAATGTAAGCACATACAGGCAGAGAATAAAATCAGGACGAGATAGATCTTTCTTGTTCTTATCTGCTCCTGTATCGAAATCATAAACATCGTTGTGTCCACGGACCAAGTTAAGAAATTAACAGCCTAAAAGAAATGATATAACATCGGATTGTCACAAAAACCAACTTCATCAACATACACTACGTGCATTTAGTAAAGATGCAATAAGTTTAAGTCGGTTCAGGAACTTCAGACTTCAAATCACTACTTTTCAAGATAGATATATGTAATCAAAGTTAATGCCATGCATGATCCTTCACCCTTCATGGATGAGATGAAGATTAAGCAACAGAAAACAACAAGGAACTTTGTTTTCAAAGTAGAGTTTTGAGTGTCTTCTAAGATCTCTGGACAAGAAATGATACTGCTATGGTCTTTTAAATCCCAAATTGGACAGTTTCCTACCTCAGATATCTTAAAGGTCCCAACAACAACCTAACTTCCTATTCAACAACTTAGATCACTTTCTAGGGAATCAAATGGCACAATTATCAGTCAAGAAAATAGTTACATGTATAATGTAGAAACACAATCCCGATCAGTATTGATTTTTGGTAAATGGCACAATAAATTTTGACAATTGATTTTCCCTAATTAGTAGAATTATTTAACTAATAAATTGTCAGTGGGAACTTGACAATCCAAGACTTCTCTACCAACATAAAAGTTTATGGATTGTTTTAGCTAAAACATAAGATTGCAAGCTTAAAAATTTACATCATATTAAATTATCCAAAAGTAACACAACATCTGACTACTACCACATCACATAATATTCCACTAAGCAAGCCAATCTGGTTGCTCATGTATAATCACAGAATACAAACAAGGTATCAAAAGCAGCATAATGCATACTTACAATTCTACTTGACAAGGAGATTGAAACTGGCTGGCCAATAAATTTATTAAAAACTTCATGCATTTAACATTGTAAAAACACACTAAATTTAGAAAAATAAAAAATGAACTTTTATCACTATGATGCTAAATTGCTTTTTGCCAAATTGTAAAACTAGCCTGCTAATGATGCTAAAGGTATTAGAAGTCCTAAAGGTAAGTACCACATTATAGTTATAATGTAAGCATCACTCTTGGACACTCACCGTGTGAGCACGCAATCAATTTACAATACCATCGCACTTAATCCAACCGTGTGAGGATTCAATCTTAAGATCCCAACAATCAGCTACATACTGGGCGATCTCATTTGTGAGGTGTTGTTTGAACCGCAAGGGTCCCTAGTTAATATGATGCACATTCAGCCGTAACACCCGCAAGTGCACGAGATCGTATCAAGTAGTAAAATTGAAAAATTTCGATATCGTTATCCCAAGGGACTCGTTAGTTTAATCGATCAAGCACCAACTCAATCTTCTAGTTTATTGTCCAGCTAACAATAATTGTTGGGTTTAGAAACTAATTTTTAACTATGAAAACTAAAAAGAAACTAAACTTGCAATTAACACAATCTATAGAAATCAACAATCAAATCTGAAAATTCAGATGGATTAAGGCATCTACCTAGATTTCGACTCGTATTACTCAAATCATATGTTCAATCAACATATCAATGAATATGCGGTTAATCATTAAGTGGGATTTTTCACTAAATTGGGTTTAAATATTTTTCAAGTAATTAAACCCCTAATTTCCTAAGTAATGAAAGGAATCTCTTCTCAATCCTATTCAATTAGAAACAGCCTTAATGATCCATTGAAAAATATGTAAGATCTTAGGAGTTTGTGAATCTATCTCACAACAAACCTATTAAGTTTTCTAGTGTTCTATATCTAAACTCTCTATCTCTACTAAAGTTTAAATAACACAAATCAAGAACAAGCATGCAATTGTAATTGATTTATGGAAAATCAAGTATCAAAAACTAAACATAATGAAAACCTAAACATTCATTGAACAAATAGTTGATCAATCCATACAACCGAGTAATTCTTGTCTAATCTAGGTAGATAAATGAAATTAATTCATAATCAAATCAAAAGAATAAGAAAAAGATAAGAGATTGCAAAAATCCATGAAGTTTATGAAAACTAGACGAAATTCCAACTAAACCCTTGAAGTTCCAACTCTAATTTAAGATGATGATCTGAAATCAAGCCTTGAAATCCTTCATTGATATGTTTTTCTTCAATTTCTCAAGCCCTCAATCTACTTTGGATGAAGTTAAATCATGTTTGAATCGCCCTCGTTCAGTCTCCTTCTAGCTTTCTCTTTTTTTCTTTGAAATTTCATGCTTTTATAGGACTCAGAAAGCTGGCACGGGTGTCTCCCATGGCCTGTGCCCATGCCTGTGCCAACCTTCTATGAGACATTACTTGGAATTGAGGAGCAGACTGCTCTCACGGTCCTTATCATGGTCCTTGACGGGGACCATGAGAAGCTACTGCTTCTCTCCTTCCTTTTGGCACGATCCAGGCTTTCTCTGTTAAGGCTCGTACCAACGGCTGTGATAGCCTTATGTCTTTGGGGTTGTGAGGTAGTAAGCTCCCATGATCCGTGATGGGGACCGTAGGAAGCTACTGCTTCTCACTTCCTCTCCATGCTTGCTTCCACGGTCTACACTCCTTTTATCATGGATTGTGCGACCGCCCGTGACAGAGGATTGCCTCCTAATGTCTTAGCCTTGGCACGGGCTGCTCTCACAGGCCATGAAGCAGCCTTAAGCCTTCGTTTTTCGTTCTGTTTCTACGCATTTTCTTTGTCTTTCGAGCCCGAACCTTGAACTAATGCCTCATAGCTTTAGAATTCAATTGATTGCTTAAAACTGGTTGAAAACACTTAGATCAAACAAATTAAATTCAATTTAACAAGTAAAATCATCAAGAATATGGGGTAAACATTGTATATTATGCTAGTTATCAAACTTCCTCACACTTGAATCTTTGTTTATCCTCAAGCAAAAACATGCACAATCAATACAATTCCCATTTTTAATATATCAAAGATCTCAGAAAATCAAGACAACAAAAAGAGTAAAAATTTACTCGCATAGACACTTGGTTTTCACGATACTTTGGTTTCATGACAAAACTAGGGACATGGTTATCGAGTTTGGAATCCATGAAGGCACGTTCTTACAACCTAGTTCTAAGGCAATTCAATCGAAATATTGAATGTCTAGTCTCAAAAATAGGCTCCATCAAGGAATTCAACCTAAGCATTCCTTGAGTCATTCGATCGGTCTTTTTTGGGGATTGGAAAGTTTTTTTTCTTTATTTAGTGCAAGCATCATGATATTTTTAAATTTTTAAGGGACTCGACTTAGCTAATACTGTCACTACTCTTTTGATGCCAAGGTAAACGCTTTGTGGCGCCACCCTCTGGTTACTCAACTAGTCATGAACTTGATTAGCCGGTTACTAGTACTATTTATGATTTCACTTTTTTTTAGATATCGCTTAGCGGAATATGTTGAAATTTTCAAAGTCCCATTTTACTTTTCGCACATTTTTTTTTCTCATGAGTATATTTTATTTTCAATTTGGTTCCATTTTCCAAGAAAACCTATCAAAAACTCAAGTATTAACTCTAGTTTCCTAACCTAACTTACGCCAAGAAAAAGACTAGATACTCAAGCGTAACTAAACACCTTAAAGCCTAGTCATAGAAACCGTGACAAGTGGATTCCTAATTTCGACCACTATGTTCAAAGTTTAATAAAAAAAATCAAAGTCATTAAGAAAACCAAAGTCTGTGTGAGTGAATTAAAAAAAAAATTGTCCATTTTTAAAAGTCTAAAATATATTGCAAGTGAAAGTCATATCAGGCTATGCTTAGTTTACTAAAAATGTTTCATACTATCATGCATAACAATAATAAAAATATCATACAATCATGCATACATGCAATATATTATCCCCCAACACTTAAATCATACACTACCCTCAATGTGTGTAAAATCATAAAAAAAAGGGGAAAGAAATACTGCCCTGAAACAGATGAATCCAGCCTTCCACAAATAGTAATTCAAGCTATGAGGTAGATGAATTAAGTTACATATCAAGGTTAGCCTTGTTGTGGCTTCACAACAAAACCACAAAATATGAAACAATCACCCCAAATTCTCAAAACAATAAAATAAAAATGAAATTTAACACAAAAATAAAGAAAATTAAAAACAAAACAAACTAAAGAGTTTTGTGAGAGAAAAAGAATGACCCTAAACCGTACATCAGAAGGTGGGGCTATCGGATGTATACTTGCCTCATCTTTTCCCTCTGTCTGGGTATCTAAGCTAGAATGTGTCTCGGTCACTAGAGATGCACTCTCGTGAGTCTCCATCTCTGCATCATTACTTTCTAGTAGAAGCTCGACAATAGTAGGTATCGAAGGTGCTTCTTCAGCAATTGATGTAGGAGGGGGAGCAGTTGAAACTGGGATCACTATAGTCTCAGATGGTTTGGCAGGATTTTCGGTTGGGCGTAGAGGTGACACATGTCTCTTAGGCTTTTCGAGGCCTAAATGTTTCAATATTTTCCCCATCACCTTGCCTAACCAGCAGCGATGCTTCCTCTCATGAGCTATCCCCCCTAAAATTTCTTATTGCTATCAGTAAATGTCCTCCAATGATACCCTAGGAGGAGTGGAAGGTCCAGCAGATGAGGCTCTTGCCGGTGGAGGAGGCAGTGCAAAAGTCTTCAAAGGTGGAGTCGGAGCTCGAGGCACTTGATCCTTTAATGTGTGCTTCATGTTGAACAAGCACTTCCAGTTAAACAGAATCATATCATCATCCTTCCTCATCAT